>APFE030570137.1:0-24816 GCA_000404065.3 Pinus taeda
TGTCAAAATCGAGCAAAAATTCAAACAGAAGAAGTGAGACTTTGGATCTATAAATCCGAAGCCCAAAGGACAAAGCCAAGGCGGGGCGACACAAGACAACCCATCGAAGCTGCAAGAAAAGAACAACACCATGAAACCGAAGAAGGACACAGGAATGTGGTGTGAGTTCCACAAGAGTCCCACTCATAACACAAGTGAGTGTCGGACCAAGCAATCGCTGGTGGCCGAGTTGAAGGCTTCTGAATCAGATGCATGTTCCGACCCTGAGCCAGAACCTGACAAGGGGAAATGGCAAAGGGAACCAAATCATTAGATTGCGGATCCCAGTCACCATTGTTGCTACGTGCCAAGATCCAGAAGAATGAGCCCGAAGAGCCAAGAGGGGGGGAACGTCATTATCCACTCAACAAATGTGGGTGAAGGGTTCGCCGCTAACAAATTCATTGTCAATAGTGGCAGCCAAAAGAACCTTATTTCAATCAGAGAGTCGTGAAGCGGTTGGGCCTACCGACTACACCACACCCACAACCATACAGTATTGGGTGGCTTCATGAAGGATGAGATCTCAAAGTTCGCCAGCAGTGTCGCCTTCCCTACAGCATCAAGCCTTTCACAAATGAGGTATTGTGTGATGTTACACCTCTGGATGTTTGTGATGTACTATTAGGCCAACCATACTTGTGGAGGTGACATGCTGTGTACGAGTCAAGGCCTCATGCTGTCATTATTTCTTTGAATAATTCATTATACAGGATACCAGAGATAGCCCCAGCTACCGCCACATATTTGATCACTGCTAAGAAAGGCAGCAAGCTCATTTCCCAGACTAGGAAATTTATTTCTTGTTTGGTTCACTCCCAAAGTAAGGGGAATATCGTTCCTACATCCATGACCCCAACAAAGGGTTCCTCCACACAGCAGCAGCAGCAAAGGAATATGGTCATGATAGAATATAGGAACAGCTTCTCCTCACCCACAGGGGTATCACACAAGCTTCAGGTGGGCAACAAAGTCTGGTTGCATCTACAAAAATAACACCTTACAAGAGCCCATCAGAGGCTCTAAGCACTCTGACATGGTCCTTACACTGGTACCAAGGCTATGGGCAACAATGCTTTGAAGCACAACATTTCTCCATTCCTTTGCTTGCACCGAGTGTTCAATGTGGACCGTCGTTGACCATGCTTTCCACCAGTACTAGACACATCAGAGATTGCAGGACAAGTTTAGCAGATGGAGGAACTCAACGCAATGGGGACCATTGCTTCCTAAGGGGGGAGGAATGATCTAGGTGGATGTTGGTGGCCACCCAGCTATCCCATTTGGACCCCCACAACTGTCTCTTTCAGTCTTTTCAGTTTCCTTAATTATAGCACAATTTACTATTTTTAGCAATTTTTCGAGTTCTAAACTTCCGGAGCCG
Source organism: Pinus taeda (assembly GCA_000404065.3). Lineage (NCBI taxonomy): Eukaryota > Viridiplantae > Streptophyta > Pinopsida > Pinales > Pinaceae > Pinus > Pinus taeda. The sequence goes on from APFE030570137.1 coordinate 1,424, forward strand.
TTTTGAGGCCCTAAACGATGTTTTTTGGGAAATCTACTACTAGTGATTTTTTTGACTAAAATTCATCTTTTTCGGCATAGTCCTCAGAGAGATCTTTCCAACGGGCTATCATGCGCATCGAACGGAGATAATATGACCAATTCGCGACCCCGGGAAGTTGATGTACCAACTTACCCAAAAATGGGGCCCACAATTTGGCGTTTCATCTTCTAGGGTTAGGTTTTGGAATGTGAAGGGTTTTCCATTGTTTCTCAACAATAAATAGGCCTTCGAGCCCCATTGTAAGATAGTTCGGAATAGTTCAGAGGCATGTAGTCAAACATCTCTTCTCAGAGATAAGCTGCCATCGCCCTAGCTGGTTTATTTCCAATTCTGGTTGTAAGCATATTTTAGTATTTTCCATTAATGAAATGAAGTATTATTTCCGCTGCATATTTGTGTATATGTTTATGTCTGTATTTTGTTGCGTTCCTGTTTAAATCTGGATCAGTGGCCTACATATTGTGTTGATGTGCACCAGAAGTAATTAGTCTAAAAATTTATGAAACATGGTCCATGGAGAATGAGTGAAGGTGGTATCCTTTTGGAAGCTAACAGATACGTACTAGTAATTATATCAGCCAGTACAGGAGCTTGGGGGTTGGAGATCCCTTCTAGTAGAAGCTAGAAAATTAGTGAAGGTTGTATCCTTCAACAGGTAGATGCCTACATACTGGAAAGAGTCTGCACCAATACAAAAATTGTAAACACTTTTCATAATAATAAGGTTGAAGACTGAGACAATAGCAACAATGGTTTTTTCCCACATTGGCTTTCCACCTCAAAAATCCTCATGTTCGTGTGTGCTTCTTACGTGTTTTGATTTATTTTGTTCTTACTGCATCCGTTTACTGCTTAGTAAATGCATCGTACTCTGATTTAAGTTCAACATACAATGTATTAGTTGTTTTACAAGTTTATTATCTATACATTGGTTTTATTCATTATAGTCGTGGACATACGTTATTTTATTTCTGTAAAATCACGTATACATTTTCAAAAAGAAAATTATTATTGTGGATGTTTAAATACTGATTCACCCCCCTCCCCCCTTCTCAGTATTTTTCCCAACATAAGTGGGCCAAATCCATATGACACATGGCACCAATCAAAGGCTTCCATGTGGCATGATGTAAGAGTGATGTCAACCAATTATGTGGCACAAATTTTGTAATCCATTCTAAGAATTGTTTTTGGAACCAATTTCCGATGTTAAAGTATGATCATAGATATGGTTAAGTCATAGTAGTGGGCCCAAAACATGAGTTGGTTTGGAGGACTGAGCATTTCGACATTAATACGTGGTGGAGGTTTCAAAAGGATCCAAACTCTGAGATATCTAAAGCACGTTGGATAAGGACAAGGTTGTATTGATTCTTCCTCAGAGGTAAAAGGTGTCAAATCTTAGGAGCACAAATAGTTAAAATTTGGCACTAGATGGAATGATGAAAACAAAATAATTTGTTGCATAACTTGGATAGTATGAGTTATGCTTAATGATAAATTTGATTACTGATGATAAGTGACATATCACATGTTTTAGAGAAAGCAATGATATATTGAGATCACATTTTGGCTCAAGTACAACTGAGATGGAGAATTTGTGAAGTAAATTGTGGTTGGTAGAAATTAAGTGAATTGACTCTCTAAGACTATAACAAAGAAATGAAATTATAGGACTGAAAAATTAAAAGGCTAGACTATAGCTAACTGCAGTAAGTCTATATCAACTACTTCCTCAAGCTGTAAAGAAGTTAATGAAGTGGAATTTTTAGCACTGTGTGATTTAATGAAACTCATGTTTTCGAGAAGTGTCACAATGAGATTGGATAAAAGAGCTTTGGTAAGAAAGAAAGAAATGGAACCTAGTGCATGATTGTAGGTATCTAGAATGTGTGTTTTATTCATTGTTGTCTAAGAGAAAGTATATGAATTGGTTGCAGAAGTGTAGTGTTGTGTAGAGAGTATGTGTGCCAACAAAAGAAGGAGTATGATGAGGAAAAATATAAGTAAATACGCATAGGTTGTCATAAGAGTGTAGTTAAATTGATTTCTAATATTATTGAAGAATTCTTCCAAAGTGTGAGTCTAAAAATGAATGAAATATGGATCTAACTAGCTATATTGGGTTGGTTCCTGCACAAATTAGAGGTTGGTGCCTCTAGAAATTCAGCCTTTGCTAATCTGAGGGGGTTGTGGCATCCTGTGAGTGGGTGCTCACAAAAATTGATGTAATCATAGTTGGTACTTTATATTTACAACATAATAAAAATAAGCTTTGTTGGTTTTTCTCCCAGAAGGGTTTCCACAAAAAAACACTACATACAAATTTCATGTGAATGCTTTATTTTTGTATATGTATTATTAATGGTTTAATTATTAGTTTAACATGTTTAAATTTTGTAATTATTGATTCACACCACCCCCCCACTCTTAGTAATTATTGTTTCTCAACAATTAATAGTAGAGTGGTTTCCTTCACAAGTAACTTAACCACTAGAAGGTAGATCTTTAGGGAATCATGGAAAATGAAGCAAATCAGAATGCTTACTCAATGAAGTACTAATATCCAATGAAACAAATTATGTGTTTTAGAAGGTTAGAACAAAATCCTATATGATGTCTCTCAAACTGGATGCATGGGGCTCTATACTAATGTAATATGTTGTTCTAGAATCTCCTCCAACTAATCCTGGGGAATGGAGAGATTATGTCAGTGATAAAAAACCTAGGGATGTCATTTTGTTTGGCCTTAACCAATTTGATATAGTAAAAGTAATGCATTGCTAGTCGACCAAGGAGGTCTAGGATTAACTCAAGAACAATTATGAGGGAGATGACAAGCTAAAACAAGATAAGCTTTAGAACTTCAAAATGATATTTGGATGTCTAGGGACGAGTGAGGATAAAATTAATGCAGAGTAATTACTTAGGCTTGATGAGATTTCCGATATTATTAGGGGATTAAATGAAGAAGTAAAGGAAGGGGTACTTTACAAAAAGTACTAAGATATCTTACATTGAGATTTAATGCTACGATTTGAACCATAGAAGATCTCTCAAATATGAAAGCCCTGACAATGGAGTTGTTGCATCCTCACAACCTATGAGATGAGAATTGGAAAAAAGAAGGTATCGCCAAAGGAGGCAACATTAAAATCCTCAAAGAAGTGTAAGTATCATAAATAACACCAAGACTACTCAATTTATGATCCAAATCAGGAGATGTAACCTTTTTTAAAGAAAATTAAGAAGAAGTTAGGAAAGAACAAAGGAAAGTTACCTTTCAAATTTTTTGGCTATGATAGATTTGGAAACATTTCCTCCAAGGGCCCCTATACTAAAACATAAAAACTAGAGAAACAAAAATATCAAAAGCTAAGAGATAAAGCTCAAAAATAAAATAGGAGAAAGTCGCAAAAGAATAAGACCCTATATTCTAGAGAAGATAGTCAATCATCAAAAAACGGGAATGAAGAATCATTTGAAGGAGGGCATGATGAATGCTTTCTTATGACATTGGAATCTAATTCAAGTTTCAAAAGTCATTCTTCGAAGGAGAAGTAGAAGGTGTTATGGATATTGAGGAAGAGTTCATCAATGCTCTAGATTAATTGAAGAAGGATAGAAACAAAAGAAAACAACTAAAAGAACGTATTTCAAATAAGAATAAGGTATGTACCAATCTGATACTAAAGAATTGAATCTTTAAAATGTAAAGTTAGAGGAAATTGATAAACTTAAAGATATTTTAGTACAATGGTTATAAGGTTCATAATAACCTAGAGGATGAGAATGATATCTCAAAAGAAGAATTGTCTAAGAAGCAAGAGAACATGGTCCCATATGTATATAAAAAGGAAGTTATCTCTCTGAAAACTCAAGAGAAGAAACCAAGAGAAAAGATGATGTACTTATTAGTCAAATGAAATGGGAAAATAACTATCATAAATTAGGGGAAAATGTTGTGTCCCTAATAATAGATCCTAGGAAATGGAAATCTAAGTTGAATTTGGATATTTAATTTACTAAAGAAATAGAGTCCTTGAATGACATCCTTAACGGTTCAATTATCTCCTATAGATAAAGCAAGATTGGGATACACATATTCCTATGAAACTTTAAAAGGAGGAGATAACATTGGGTCCATATGAATCAAAGGCATTCAAAGCCATGAAATAATACTTCAAGGGAAATACAATAATGAAAAATGAATAATAGGTCAAGGAAGAAACTAGGAAGGGAAAAACTATGTCAAAAATACGAATATTCCTCAAAGAAGGCCTGTGTGTTGACAAACAAGGTGGTCAAAATTCAATCGATATATTTAAACATAACAACAACACTATGTTAGATAGCTGAAATTATTTATGGTAACTATTCTACTTGTCACAACTTTGGACATAAGGATGTAAGTTGTAAATTTAATAAAGTTGAAAGAAATGAAAATGTTAGTTATAGTCATTATAAAAATTTTATATCAGAAAGCCCCTTTGTTCCACAAAGAAACCCATTCTCTCCTCGTATGAATGAGATTAAATTCTATAATTGCCACAACTATGCGAAAAAATCCAATGAATGTTGAAGTAATTTGTCTTACCCTCCTAGAAAATATATCTTTGAATACAACTCCTTACATGAATGGGAAGAAATGGAAACAAAAGACAAAAATATTGAGGATTATAGTTTTGTATTGTATACTCATGATAAATAAGAAAAGTGGTATCTTGACAATGAATTTTCAAAGCATATGACTAGAGATAGAAGTAGGTTCATATTTCTATGAGAGAATGGGAAAGGTAGTGTCAAATTTGGGAACAATGCTCCAATTGAAATCAAAGGGAAAGTAACGGTTAGCCTGGATGAGAGGACTAAAGCCCAAAATGTCTTTTATGTGGATGGACATAAGCAAAATCTCTAGTAAGCATCAACCAAATGTGTGATAATGGCCATGATGTAATCTCTCAATCTAAATACTGTGAAATAAGAAGGGAAGATAATGGTAAGATTGTAGAGAAAGCCATCAAGACCCCTCAACAATGTGTATGTCTTCGATGATTCCAGAGTAAAATGATATTTAATAAATATTGATGGGGCATGGCTATACAATAGGATAATGGATCACGTAAATTTTAATAGCTTAGTACAGGTCAATAATACAAACACAGTTAGACATTTTCCCAACTTGTCAAAATCCAGACAACCCTATATGTAATGCTTGTCAATTTTGTAAGCAAGCAAGGGTGTATTTCAAAACAAAGGACTAATAATAAGAAGCACTTAAGGAGATGATCCAAAATAATATGTGGTCCTAAAATATAACAAATCCCCCGAGGAGAGAAGTACTTCATCCTGTTCATCAATGATTTTACTAAACCTACCTGGATAATGCTACTCAAAGAAAAAATTGAAGCTATGTGTAAATTAAAAGTGTTCAAGGTTGAGGTGGAAAATGAAACTATACGAGAATTAAATTGTTGAGGTCAAACAAAGGAGAAAAAACTTCGAGATAATTTGATGATTTTTATGGAAGACACGTCACACAAGATTATAAGGATGTACTTAGTTTCTAGACCTCCTTATCAAAATGTTGTAGTTGAATAAAAGAATGGAATCATTCAAGAAATGTATAGAGCCATGATAGATGAAGGAAAAGTTGAAAATGCCTTCTGGGGATAAGCCACTCAAGCCCTTATTTATTTGGTCAATATAACTCAGCTCGGGACTAATAGGATAAAAAAAAGTATGATTTCTAGAAAAGAAGGCCAACCTCATTGAAGCACCTCAAGGTTTTCAACAACAAATGTTCTATAAACAGAAAGGATAAAAAGCTTGGTAAGTTTGATTGTCATGCAAATGAGGGAAATTTTCTTGGATATGTAATAAGAAAGGATGGATACAAATAGTATAGTAAATGAACCAAGAATATTTAACAATGCATTGATGTTGTAGTGGAGGAAGTCGTACCTCATGCAACAAAACTTCAAGAGAAATTAAATGTCTGTAATGATTTTGTTTTCAAGTATGAAAAACGTAAAGAGATAGAAGAAGAATATCAAGATGAAGAAATAACACCTTAGAGTCCAAAAAAACCATCTAAATACATGTATAAAGAACACCACAAGAGCCAAATAAATGGAGATAGATAATTTGGTGTCCAAACAAGATGAAGATTCACAAGCATGTCAAAGCCATGCAAATTTCACTATGTTTTCCTAGATAGAACCCAAAACTTCAACTAAGCAAGTGAAGACAACTTATGTGTTAAAATTATGGATGATGAGTTGAAATAAATTGAGAAAAATAATAGATGGGAACTAGTCCCTAGACCAAAGGACAACAATGTTATAGGTACCAAGTGGTTGTTCAAGAACATGTTCAATGGAGAAGGCCTAGTGGTAAGGAACAATGGAAGGTTAGTTTACAAAGTGTATGCTCATGTACAAAGTATATATTTTCAGGAAGAATTTTCCCCTATAACTAGATTATAAGTTATAAGAATGTTCTTATAATTTGTAAGTTATTAGAATTTTAAGATTTATCAGATGGATTTTAGGATAGCATTTCTTGACAGTGATTTGGAAGAGGAATTGTACATTGAGGATCCATAAGGGTTTGAACTATTAGAATATGGAGATCATGTATGTAGACTAAGAAACTATTTGTATAGGCTGAAGAAGCTCCAAGAACATGGTATGCTAGACTAGATAAGTATTTACAACAATAGGGATTTAGGAGTAGAACATTGAAGAACAATCTATACATTAAAGTAGAAAATGGTAATTTTTTTATTATTGTGTTGTGTAGATGACATTATTTTTGGAAGTGATCTAGAAATATTGGGACATGAATTTTCTGAGGCAATACAAAAGGAGTTTTAAATGGCTATGTTGGGAGAGCTATCATTCTTCCTTGGACTACAAATTACTCATTCATCAAAAGGTATTTTTGTCTCTCAATCTAAATATTTCAATTAAAGTTTGAAAAAAATTGAATGGATGAATGCAAACTTATTAAGGGAATTTTGAGGACTAAAATGGGCCTCCTAAGCAAATTATAAAATAATAGTGGAAATAATGAAATAATATTAGATTACATCATTGAATTTTAGATTGAAGAAAGAAAACATATTTTTTCAACTCGTATTTCCAACTTATCTCCCTACCATGGGTTTACTCAAATTGCAAGTGACAACACTTGTTAGATGCAAAATTTGATTCCTCATCCAAGGATTACCCATGTTTCATACTTTCAATGGACCCTACTACATGAAAAATGATAAATACATGAGAAATGTGATTGCAATCACCTTTTTCATGTATTTCTCATTTTTCGTGTAGCAAGGTCCATCAAAAGTATGCAACATTGGTACTGCTTGGACGAGGAATTTAATTTTTCATTCAATGAGTACTACCACTCTAAATTTCAGTAAAACCTTAGGGGGATAAGTTGACAATACGAGTTGAAAAAGTAGTTTTATTATTTTATTGTTTTTCAATATCTTTACTTTTTTAATCCAAAAATGGTGAATCATCCCCCATGGTTGAAATAATCATCCTGAATCGTATTGGTCCTTATAAAGTTTATTCTAGTTGTAAATTTTTTTTAGGAGGCCTATTTTAGACCTCAAACTTCCCCTAATGCATATTTTTACACTTATAATGACTAGTTATAAACTTTGAAAAGAGTATGATTCCCCCAGTATAAATCAAAAGACCCATAACTCTGTGATTGGAAGTTTGTTTTATTTAACTACATCAAGGGATGATATAATGAAAGTCATAGGGATGGTTGCTAGATTCTAGGAAAATCCAAAAGAGATCCATGTCAATGCAGTAAATAGGATTTTCAAATGCCTTCAAGGCACAATGGACTTTGGTATGTGGTATTAGAGGGGTAACAATTTTACGTTATGATATTATACTAATGTTGATTGGGTTGGAAGCATTGATCATAGGAAAAGTGAAAGTGGAGAAGCATTCCTTTTGGGAAACTACTTGATGTCATGTGTAGTAAATAAACATAATTCAATTACGTTATATGGAGCTAAAGCTAAGTACATAGTTGGAGGTACTTGTTGTAGTCAATTTATTTGACAAAGTAAACATTGAAGGTTGTCATAGTTGAGTTTGAGGATTAAATCCCTATTATGTGTGATAATACTATTGTCATTAATATTTCCAATAACATTGTTATTCATTCAATAATTAAAAGCATTATAGTTACCATTTCTTGAGAGATCAATTTATTGGTTTTGTTGTTAGATTGGAACATGCGGTCACTAATGAGAAAATGCAAATATTTTCCCAAAGCCACTTCCTAGAGAACCATTTGAGTACCTCAAAAACATATTGGGAGTGATTTCCCCCTTATAAAAATGACTTAGTTTGTCTGAGGTCTCGCAACAAATTAACCTCTTTGAATATTTGACAAGTCAACTGCAAGAGAAGAACGATGGAATATAAAGTTGTTTGGTATGTATGTGTGTTTGGAAGGGGAGAAATTTCACAGTAGCTCTATATCTTATTATAGGTATGGATGGTATTGGAGGGATATATTTCAATCTAGTATACCATTTAGCATTGATGTTAAAGTGGGAGAAGATGAGTGACCCAAACATTAGCATTGAGGGCATACAACAACAAAGGGAGTTCAAACTTGGTAAAAGAGGGAGAACAACTAAGGGATAACATAAAGGGAATAGTCCAAGGGAGTAGTGTTCAAATGACTGTCATCTATGAAGTAGTAAATCATTGAGGTTAAGAAGCCAAGTGTATCAATTCCACATAGAAGAAAATAATTAAATAAGAAACAAGTCTGATAAGTATTGGGGGGTGTTGCTACATGTTGTTAACATCCATTCCTCAACAATGCTTGTTAATGTTTACATCAATGCTAAAGGGGCAGATTGTTGAGCATAATGTTGTTATTACTATCATAGTGTGGTCATTGATGTCAAAGGAGTATCAGGATCAAGGGGATCCTACTTTTTTTTTAGGTCTTTAGTTTAGAACCATCATAGTAGTAAGATAAGTGAAAAATATTTAAAATCTATGATTATGATGATGATGTTTTGTTGTTGAGGCCATTATTGAGAACCTTATTAGTTATCTTTGATTGATCCCTTGAACAAGTCTTAAGAGAGTTGCAGGAAAGAATAGTAAAGAATTTTGTCTATAGAAGGTCAAGTTAGATACTCTTGCAAGGTGCATACTCGGAGATTCCTCTGAGAGATGTTTCCAATGATATATTTAGCTTAGGAAAATTTTCAACGATTGATGAGATAATTCATTTTTAAGGTATGCAGTAGATCTATCAGAAATGAAGTTAAAGCATGTTCCAAATTCTCGGCATTTTGGGACACAAATAAGTAATGTGTGAATGAATGAGATAGACTTTAGACTAGTCCTTACATCAAAGTATCTAGGGGTGCAGAGTTTAGCCACTTGAAGAATGGGCCCAAACCTATATTTGTTGTCACGTTTTATATTGTGACAAGGTTCTAGCGTAATTCAGACATTGAATTACCTATATATCATAGGAAAATAAGGCAAACATCCTAGATCCAGGTCTCCCCTCCCTCCAGGTTGACAATTTGGCAGTATGACGATATCAATAATGTGGTGTACAGGTGGTGTTGGAAAGAATAGAGTGATGATGTGACATCTCAACAGTGTGACATTTCATTGGTATTTTTGGATTTTTTAGGTGGGAAAGTGGGCCAAATCGGTATGACATGTGGAACCACTCAGATTCTACCATGTGGCATGATGGCATTATCATGACGTAGAATGATGTTAGCCGATGTTCTGGCACAACATTGAGATTTTTGCCAAGAGTTGTGTTTTGAACTGATTTCCCATGTTAAATTATAATAAGAAAATTAGATAAATCATAGTAGTGGACCCCAAAAACAAGTTTTTCCAAAGGATCAATCATCTGGGAATTATGATGTGATGGAGGTTGTAAAAGGAGACAAATGCCCAAATATCCAAATCACACTATTTAAGGATGAGATCATACCAATTGATCATATGTGGTAAAATATGCTAAATATTTCAGGCACAAATAGTTAATATTTGGTGTCGCATACAATTATTAAAACAAAATAATTTGTTGCATAAGCTACACAGTGCAGGATTTGTTTAATGATAAATATGATTAATGATGACAAGTGACATATAATATATTATAGAGAATGGAATGCTAGATTGAGACTGCATGTTGGCTGGACTACAACTCAGGTGGACAAGTTATGAAGTAAAGTGTGGTTCATAGAAATTGAAGAAGTGAATTGACACTCTGAGACTATAATAGAGTGCCAAAATTATAGGACTGAAAAATAAAAGGCTATATTATAGCTAATTTGCAATAAGCCTATATGAAGTACTTCCTCGAGCTATAGATAAGTTAATGAAGTGCATTCCCTAAAACTGTGTGAGTTAATGGCACTCTTATTTTCGAGCAGTGTGTAATGAGATTTAAGAAAACATATTTAGTGAGAAAAAAAGGAAGGTCATCCAATGTATGAGTGTAGAGAGCTAGAGTGTGTGTTCTTTGCAATGGTTCCTAAGAGAGAGTTTATGAATTTTTTGCATAAGTGTGGTGCTACTTAGAGAGTGGGTGCACCAATAGGAAAAAAAAGAGTGTGGTGAGGAAAGATAATTGCAGGACCATAGGTGGCTATAAGAGAGCAACGAAATTGATTTGTAAGAGAATTGAAGATTGTTGCTAGAGTTATAAAGTATTAAAATGTATGAAATATAGATCTCATTGGCTACAACAAGTTAGTGTATGCACAAATAAGAGGTTGTTGCCTCTAACAAGTTAGTGTATGCACAAATAAGAGGTTGTTGCCTCTAACAAGTTGGTGCTTGCTAATCTAAGGGGGTTTTGGTATCCTATGAGTGGGTTCTCACAAAAATTAATGTAATAAAATTTGGTGCTTTATATTTATATCATAATGAAAACACGCTTTAGTGGTGTTTCTCCCATAAGAGTTTCCATGTGAAAACATTGTATAAAAATTTCACGTGAATTGCTTCTTGTTAAATATGTATTGTTAATGGATCATTCGTTATTTAAATAATTTTAAAATTTTAATTATTGATTCACCCCCATTGCAGTAATTCTTGTTTCCAAATGGATAAAACACTAAGAAGAAGAAAACCTCTTATTTTCTCTTAGCTATGGGCTCTATAGCTCCCATTTTTTTAGCAGTGGGTCATTGTTAGGTTGGACAATGACTCCAAAAATACATTGGATTACCATGAGAAAAGTATTATATATAACCAATATTGAACAAAAATATGGTCAAGGTATGAAACATGTTCTATAGGGATTTATGATTTGTTGGAAAAACAATAAACCCTCTACTTCTTCTCGAAAAGCTATGGAGGACAGAGTAAGGGAAGGATTGTTCTATGCCTTGAATCTTTCAATAATGCAAGCTATAAATCATATATTGAAAACATGAGTGGAAGGTGAACTAATGAGTCCTTGCATGTAGATGTCTTGGTGTGTCTAGTGCAAGTGGGAAGCCCTCCTAACTAGCTCGAAATGTTGATCTTGCACATAAAATAAGCCAAACACAACCTTCACAGCATAATAATATCATGAATCAAAATCGTAATACATGGACAATGAGCATTATTGAATAAAAAATGAAGTCATTTTTCCAAACAATGATTATTTAGACATAATAGCAAAGATCATGAACAATAATTTGGAAGAGAGGAAAATCAATCTATATTAATGAATCAAATTAGAATTATATTGCAACTAATGTATATAGTTGTAGCAACAACTCTTTCAGCTCCTAGCTCTAAAAAATTTCTCTCTCTCTCTTAAGGTATATCTTGACAACATAACATTACAATGAACACTGATCCCTTTCTCAATGGCCAAGCCTCCAATATATAGGCAAGTGGAAGCTATGAATATTAGCAAATTCTTTCTTAGTTCAATTTAAAAAAAATATATTGGGTGGGTGATGTTTCTGCCTTTTAATGCTTTCTAGATTTTCCTGACAATTGTATGCCTTGTACAATTTTAAGAGCTTTAATCCAATTTTAAGATATTTAATGCTTCCATCCACTTTTAAGAGCTTTATTTGTTGATAAAAAATTGTAGATGAGGATAAAGTGATCACATTCCACCATATGAGAGTTTCTTCATGTTAAAAAAATTGTCATAGTGAGTTATCTGTAGCTTTTTTCCTTCTAACTAAATGAGCATTTGGTAATACATGTTAGATGAAGAGACAAAGTGGTATAGACTATGATACCTTTATTGTCATGGTACATAACTTGCATTATAGTCTTAAATAATCTAGAAAAAGGGGGTCTAAAGGGGTGTATTTCAACGAAAAATGTAGTAATCTCCTTTGAGTTGATGAGGAGGTATTTTGATGGATAAGAAATGCCCCATAAAGTGGGAGGTCATAGAAAAAGGTGATGGATAAAAAAATTTATAAAACAACTAAGGAGAGAGATTAATTAGAGTATCAGAACAAAAGGAGGCTTGTAAACAAGATAAAACAAATTTTGTATGTAAATAATATCTTGAGTCGGGCATTCCCATGCTCAGTAGTTAGAAAAATAAATTCTGGATCCATATAGAAGATGGGAGATCATGTCCACTAGTAAGTATAGTGTGGAACTATGTTGGAATTTAGTGAGACTGAGATAAGTTGTCTCCAAAAACAAAATACATAGCTTGGGAGGGGAAAGGGCTAAGTGATGTAAGCCTCATCCTAAGGTCTTCGTCACCATCACATAATAGCTTAATTATTCACATGTGAATAAATGAGTTGAAGGAGAAAATGTGAGAATTCATGTGATTACCAGTCAATAATAAAAATTGTTAACAGACCTATGATGGTCACTGATAATTATGATGGTCTTCAAGATGCATAGTACAATCTAGTAAGTGTGAAAAAATGATTTGAGGTCAAACACATGTATAATTTCTCAATCGGGAGTTAATAATGAAAACCCCTGATCAAACGCACATAAACCTTCTACTGAGGACTACAAGCTCCAAGGTATCGCGATGTTTCTCAATCAAATTCCTAGATAATGTGCTGAATTCAATAGGAATGGATATGTCAAAGATAGGAAACAAGGAGTCCTAAATCAATTAACGTGAAATGAGACAAAAAGGATTAATTTTGGAGATAGTATAGAATAACAGGATGAATTGAAGGGAAATAGGTCATATGAGAAAATGGTTGATAAGGTCAATAGGCAGTACATTATTTGTTTAACAATAGAAGTCATGACACCAATAAGACAAAGAATATTAGACTCAAGAGCACTAATAGGAGTAGGACTCAAAGATTTGGGGACATCAAGGTATTAAGACAAAACTCATAATATGATAGGATTCAAAGAGAACTTGACAAGAGGTGAATATGTTCGGAAAGTGCCATGCTCAATGGATGGAAAGTGGAATGGTGCCAAGAATGTTGACTAATATAAATAGTAGTAACCATTTTTTATTCCAATTGTTTCCCAATTTTCTTAAGTTTAACAAATCTAGAAAGGTGAAAACAATAGTTTGTTTGGTGTGGAGCTTGATTATCTTTTTTATTCAAAGGTATCACCCTATTAGACCCCAGTTTGTAATGGTGTGAAAATGTCGCCTGTAATTTGCATTGCAAGGGGGGTCCAGGTAGGGCAGTGGATCAGGTGTAACACCCCTGAAGCTAAAAACATATGTAAAATTTCCTTGTAAAATGTTTTAATTTCATAGTCATTCTAGTCATTCATTAGGTAGAAATATGATGGTAGAAGATATGTTTAATTTAGGGTTTTTCCCCCTAGAAGGCAACCCCTCACTATATATGAGGGGATTCTATTACATCTATGTAGATGTGTATTTTGAGCGAGGAAGAGAGAGGAGATTGAGAGAAAAGAGGGAATTATAGTGGATCTATTCTAGGTTTTATCTCTTCATTTTGCTAGATAATATAAAAGGCACGACTAGCTGTTTCTCCATGGACATAGCCCAAATTGGGTGAACCACGTATATCTGTGTGTGTCTTATTTTATGTGTTTTCTATGTTTATATTTTTGTAATATTTTATGTGTTGCATTGCTTTGGAATATAAAATTTTCTAACCTTTTACATTTAGAGTTTTTGAAAAGAGCTGAAAGAAGACACCAAAGCGTACCTTTGTCATGGTTGGTAACCAAGTGTGATAATGATTTAATAGTATATGTTGTGTAGTTCCTTTTCAATAGTTAGTCCATTGAGTCAAAATAAAGTGATAAACCTATCCTTCATAGATGTTGACCTCATTTCATTATGAGTACAAGGGGAACAAAATAAACTCAATAGTCTTCATAATATTTGATATGAGTTAGATGAAAGAAACTCATGGTGTATTTTCTACTTTAGAAAGTGAGAAAAATATAGAAAAATAATGGCTCAATCTTGTTCATGGGAGTTTAACAGGTCCAAAGAAGGCAATGTGAGGTTTTTTTAGCTTCACAAATGAGAAAAGGTATACAAAAATAATGCTTTTTCTTCTTCATGGGTGTTAAATGAGATTGAATAAGTAAACTTGAGGATGTTTTGGATTAACGAGGGAGAAACATACCATAAAAATAATTCTCATTTGAAATTTGTGGCTTTTGAAAATTATATAATTTTTTTAGTTAGATGCAACAAATCAAAAATCCAAGTTTTGTGATTTTTGATGTGATTAAAACTTGAGAAAAACAAGAAAAGGGGAAAGAATCACTCCAAAAGAAACATGAATGTGTACATAAATTTAGAAGGCACATGATAGAAAGGTGGTATGCATATTACTTTCTCATTGTGTCCCCATCATAGTCCATAAGTTCATAGGACCTTTGCGAAAGGACCCAAGTAGCTCTAAGGAGCAAACCATATGCTTGGAAAGGTTTATGCACCTATGAGGTTGCTTAAGTTTCCTTTGAAGTATGACTCTTAAATAGGTGTCAAAGTGGAAGGAAAAAGCTATAATTGAATGAGGGACATGATTTCGAGAGAATTCATGTTCAACATAGATGGAAAATAGATTGAGACAAAAGGGTGGAACTCATCCCAAAGCACCTCATCTAGAAACATGATATCCTTAATATATAGCCTTATCAGAGGGGAGGACAATGGTGAAAAGATTGGCTCAAATAGTTTCAGTTGGAGATTTCAGAAGATTATGGACCCCAATCAATGAAGAAGGAGACTCATATGTACATGGAATAGCTTAATAACAAAATTTCACCTGTGATAGTGGCATCTATTCTCTAATAGAGTAAATAGTGGAAGGGGGTAAAAATGATCCATGGATCCATAGATCTAGTGGGTATATTAGAGACAATAAAAATGGTTAAAGAGGCCTCCAATAGTGGAAGAAGGAAAGACCCTAAGAGAGAGGAGCCCTTTCATAGGTTGGTACCGACACTTGCAAAAGTGTTAGGAGAAGTACCCACCAAAGGAATGTTCATAGTAGGTAATGGTTGAAACTCGGGTGTGTAGAAAGATACCTGGTCCAAAGTCACTATTTTCGCTAGCCAAGAAAAAGGGATAAACTAGAAAATCGATGAGGCAATGGTTTTCATTATCTACATCCAACTACATTGCATTGGAAGGTTGTAATAAAGTGGGCGATCAATAACTTCGATATCGACGAAAACTTTTTTCCATCCAAGGGTGATGGGAAAGCTATAAATATATATTTAGGAGTGAAAGTGTGGTCATCAAAATATTTCAAGAAGTTTGACGACGTGGAAAGAATGGGAAAATCCATGGAGAACCGATAGGAAGTATTCATCACATAGGTAGATGCACCTTCACCAATCATGATGCAGTGAATGAATTTTCATTTCACATGAACCTAAACATGGAATGCAAGTTGGTGGTAAAGGAGCATGTACTTTTATCCATGTCAAAGATAACTAGGTTTGAATCCTGAGGGTTGATGCCACCTATAGCGGAATGCAATTCTTTCCATTGTGCAGGATAAATTTTTAATATTTTGAGTGTGGACTTGGCACAAGGCACTTGCATAAGATCTCTTTAAAAACTGTAGTTCTGGGTAGTTTGGGCACACTAATTTTGTGTAGTACGATGAAGTGTCCCTTTTGGGAGATGAATCAAATGGTAAAAAATAGGCCTTGCCATATGTAGGTCATTAAGTTGAGGCCAAGTCGAAGATGATAGCATATACAAAGTGTTTGGGATAGGAAATTTCCCATAGTTCTTGGCTAAAGTTTGCAAATCAACTACCTTAAAAGTATACATAGTCAATCATGCTTCTCCAGAAGAAGGGGGCTGAGAACCATCATTGCCCCTTTGGAGAAATGTGGGTGGGTTCACAACAAGATGTTGTTGATGATGTTGTTGTTGGGTAGACAAAGGGTTGCTACGGACAACAGGGGTCCTAGAATCTATTAGTGCAAGAAGATGAGTTCACTATTGTAGATGAAGACATTCATAGGTTAAATAATCCATGGAAGAGATCTTGCAAGGAAACATCACTGCTTTCTCTTTTCATTTGTCATATTTAGAAATAGTAGGTGCTTTTTCTTGAGTGTTATGAACAAATGTTTACTCCTCAAAAGGAGATGTGCTATTCTTTTTCTTATTTTTCTTTCAACTGGATTACTGTGTAGACAACATATAGTTAATCACAATGGATGGAGGAGTAATAGTGTGATCATATGTAGTTAAGGATGGGGTAGTAGTAATGGAAAACTAGAAAATTTTCATAATGAAATATGTGGCAATGTTTTGAGAGGAATCACCATCAAGGCCGTTATCATGATGACTAGGTTTCTATGTAACAAGAGTATTTGAGGATTGAGGAGCATAATGGATAAGGTCATAAATCATGGTAAACTGAGAATAAATGAGATCTAGGTACCGGGCACAATGGATGACCTAGTCTTTTATAATAGCTCTGGACATGGAAACGTCCTTCATGATGGAAATTAGAAGTGATTTGTAGAACCAATCAGCAAGTAGGTATTCTAGAATGGGGTCCTTTACTATCCTTCATCATCGTCTCAATTCATGAATATGAATGGAGATGTGGGTGGAAGTGTTCTGGTGTAAAGTTATCAAAAGTTCTATTATGGTTTTGTAATAGATTGGTAGCTAGAAATTATTCAAGAGTTTCATAATGAGGGTATTAAAGTTATTAATAGAAAAACATGGTAATTCAATACACCACTTAGAGATTTTTCCTGTTAGGGTGCACAGGAAGAGTTTGAGTTAGATACTATCATCAATCATGGAATTAGAAAAACACCAAAGGTTGTATGTATTGATGTGTGTTGTTGAGTCATCTCCCTGTTTATTCTAAAACTTAGGAATATCAATAAAAATATTATGTAGGTTTAGAGGCCAAAGTAAGTTATGTTTGATGGGGTTATTTGTCAACTTTTATAGATCCAAAATGTCAAGAGTAGCTAGAAATGGAAATGGAGTAGGTGACATGAAATTTGACCAGGGAAGAGTAGGATGAATAAATGGACCTTGAGGTGGACCCATCAATTGGATTCTGGCATGGTACATAGGCTGCAAAGGATAATAACTTCCTTGGGGTATCATAGGGATCATGTAAAGTGACGAGACATAAGGCATTCCCCAACTTGAGGAAGGCTACTACCAAATTGGTTTCCCCTAGAATAAGTTTTTCTCCTAACAAGTGCAAATCCTTGAGTTGGGAGGACCCAAGGAGATGTAAAAGATCTAAGGAATAGAAAATAGTGGCCAAAAAATATAGATTAGGTACAGGACCACCACCAATAGGATAAAAAATGACAAAAAAAGAATCAATCAAAAACGAACCCTATTTTACCACAAATTGCATGGGTAAATGAATGCCCCATTGGGTGGATAAATACCAGAAATATTTCCCCCACTTTATGGTAGAGGGGTGGTTGAAATTTCTAGAGGATTCCAACCAAACGAAATGTTAAAATGTGGAAAATTGACATTACTCTATGGGGTGAGGGCTTGAGGTTTATGAGCTGACAAAACAAGAGGCAGGATTGTGGGAGGTAGAAATTATGGCATACCACCAATAGTTGGTGTACCTGGGGTTCTGTTGTACTGTTCAAAATCCCCCATTTTAATGCATTATAAATTTTGTATGAAATTTATTATATTAAAATAGGGACACTTCAGTTTTAGAAAAATCTTGTAATCAAATTTTAATACTTAGGATTTTTAATTAAAACCCAAGTATTAAAACTTGATTATCCAAAAAAAAAATTAAATAGCCCCCAGAATAAAGACTTATACTTAGGATTCATAAAAAAAAAAACTTAAGTATTAATTATGGGTTATTTGATTAAAAGCCAAAAAAAACAAAATAATCAGAATTTTAATTCCAAAAGCTTAAATCCTCACAAAGTCTGACACTTCACTATATCCCGCATCAAAAATTTTGTAAAGGCTAAGCCTCCCCCACATCGGAAATAAACAAAGTTTTCAAAGGCTCAATACCCCTCTGCCAACTCCATTGCAATTGCGTTATAAATTGGACCTATGGGGATTATCCAATACAAATCATAAAACCCCATGTCTGTGACTATCTCAAAGGTTAAAAAAATGCTTAATTCCATACTCCATCTTTCCACAATTGTGATATGCGATTAAGCTCGGACCCGGTGGGATTATAAAATCCATTTCATTAAAATCCTGCGTCTGGAGCTGTCGTCATTTCCAAGAGTCTCAAAGTTATGCCCCACTACACACTGACCATTGTGATATGCGATAAGGCACAGACTCGATGATAAATTTAGTGACAGTCCATAAAATCCCGCATCCACAGGCTATAAAAAATTTGAAAGGCTTAAGTCCTACCCCGCTCTAAACGGGTTGCGATATGCGATAAGGCATGGACCCGCTGATATTATTCACTACAATATATATTAATATTGCATTTCAGTCTTTTATCGCAATTGCAAAGTTCTAAAAATCATGCCTCATGCTAATATCGATTAAGTTGTGATGCCAATTCTCAATTATGATATGACGTCAACAGTGATGTCAGTTCCACATCATTTGCCATGTCACCTACCATCTAACTTGTCATCTACAAGTCACCTGCCACATCACATCATGATGTCATGTATGACATCACTACCATGTCACCCCGAGACCCCACAATAGCAAGTTTCATAGGGAAACAACTTATAACATATCCTTCATGCTAATCGATTTGTGATTGTGATAGCCGGACCCGACGAGATTATTCAATCCAAATTATAAATCCCCCATGGCTACACAATCACAAGAATCAAATTCTCAATCCTTCCAATGTCGATTCCAATTTGCGATAATCCCTAGACCCATTAAGAAATACATGTCAATTCATAAAAATCTCGCATCCACAACTATCGCAAAACTCACAAAACTTAAGCCATTCCTGTCGTTTCCGAACATTCTGATTGTGATTGCGATGTGATTTAAGAAGGCCCTTTTGTATTTTATTTGGAATACTCTCAGTCTAATTCGATTGTGATTTTTCTGAGTTATGCCCCTGATTCTAATCTAATTGTTATTGTTTTATGATATGCCCCAAACTCTGATTTTTTATTGTGATAAGACCATAAAGTCCGAGTTGTCTTACCACATGCCTCACTTTGCATTACTCTCCATGATGGTTATGTTTAGATTTATTATGCTCTACATTTTTCCTGATTTGCTGCAAAAGTTATTTGTTTCAAAGAAAACCCAGTTATTAGTTTCATTTATTTACAATTTATCAATTCTAGTCTTTCTTGTTCAGGTTCATGACAGAGGAAGACAGTTGCGCTGATAAGTGGCAGATCAGTTCAAACAGGTACACAAATGTCTAGAGAATTTGAGTAACAAATGAACTTGATGAAGACAACAAATCACTTTGAGAAACTTCTACCAAAAAATAGTTTTCCTTTAGGCATTATTGAGGTGATCTGTTTAAATACCCTCAACGCTCTACACAATAGATTTAGTTGTTTTTTGCTATTTAAGATTAATTGTTTTATCCAATAAAGGTCCTAAATTTTATGACTAAAGGCTTACAAAAACTATCACTGCTATACTTCCATCCTTTTCTCAATAGAACGATTGGAACATTGCTTAGGAATTTTCATAAAGAACTTTGAGAAGTTGCATTACTGTACACCTGGAATCATCTTTGTGGGAAGGAATAAACTGTTGTTATTTCTTTTATGAGCTGAGCAAAGTATTTCTAGTATTTCTATCACTGTACCTCTATTTTTTTCATAAATAAATAGCAAATTTACCTTTTCAGATTGCTTATTACTTGATATTTAGAGAATAGTGCTACATGTATTCACTACTGATCATGCTGCCATTGATATTTTTATACATGTTAAGAAATTTGTTTTGATATCCTAAATGTGATATGACTTTACACAATATTTTGATTAAATATATTATCAAACTAATCATCTTGAAATAGTTTCATTTACATTGGTGGTTGAGAAATCTATATTGTCATTTACTAAGGAAAATCATTATAGATCACATTTAGATAAAAGTTAAACAATCCCAAGTTATAGAGTAGATTAATGCATATGTTTTTCCATTTAATTCATTAATACAAATCCATCTATTTCAATCCACTATAAGCATTACACATTCACTCAATAACTTTTCAATCGGAAATTGGTCCCATTATCCCCAGTTGGAGCCACTACCTAAATGAAAAAGGAGTTGTCTTAAGGTCCGGACTGGGTAGATTTCCCCATGTGCTGAAGCATTGATTTTTGAGGCCTCAACACTTTTTGGTGATAGAAGGGGGGCATGCAGACTATGAATGGAAAGTAAGATCAATCCAAAAACAAAAGACCAATCCAAGAGTCATTCTCCCTCAAAATCTCCTATAACTTCCAGATCCCCTCCATAATATTCTACTTTTAGATTAAGAGTTGTGAAATAACCTCCCAAGTCTCCTAGAATACTTCCTGAGGTAATCCATGTGGATTATATTCTAGAACCACCAAAATTTACAACTTTGATAAAGAGATTGGAAGATGTCTCCATTTCAGTAGAAAAGCATGAATCATTCAAAGATTATGAAGAAACAATAACTTGTATTTTGCAAGGAACTGGTGTTTTAACTCGGTCCCAAAGTGAAAAACTTGCGTTCTCACCATTTTAATTTCCAATTCAATCTCGTTGAACAAAAATCGATACTTCAAATTCCCAAACATCTACTAGTGAGATTACCTCATTCTCTCAATCACCAACATCTCCATTTCTTCTTTTTCCATTTCCTTTCTCTCTACCATTCACTTCATCTATTTCCATTTCCTCTACATAAAAAACTAGTGTTTCCTCAAGAAGTACTATCAGAACTACCAATTCTTATTTCCTCACATCCACCTCCCCAACTTTTACAATGGCAGTTAGACCATGGTCCAACACAAGAGTTGTTCAAATTCCATCACCACTTCATCCTCTACCAAAACATCCTGAAAGGTGGCTTCCAAAATTCAATCCCGATGATGTCTTACCTACTGAAGAGCACCTTCATAATTATATGTTAGTCACCAATCTCAATGAGATAGATGAAGAAGACGTTGTTGTTATATTATTCTCATACACTCTTACAAGATCAGTAGGGTCTTGGTACTTTTCATTATCAACCAATTCTATTACTAGTTCGGATATTTTTGAAGAACAATTTTTGACTAAATTTGGTGATGAACACTCAACTACATCTCTTATCAATGACCTCTCCAATTTAAAAATGAATTCAGGGGAAAAGATAAAATATTTCAATTCCATATTTAATGAATTGTTAAATAAAATCCCAGCTATTTCTGGACTTGGTGTCGATGTACAAATTCAATGGTATATTTCATCTCTTCCTTCTAACATAGGAATTTCTGTAGATAGAGCTAACAAAAATACCTTTGTAGAAATCATGAAAGAAATTGTGTCTCTAGAGAAGGGGATAAGTTCACTCGAAAAGAAAAACGATCACGAAGGCATAAAATTAAAAAGAGTTACATTTAAAGATGAAGCTAAAAAGAAATCACCTAAAGATCCCTTTGATCTTGAAGGCTTGCAACAATTCCTTAAAACTTTTTCAAATGAGATGGTAGAGATAAAAAAAAAGTAGCTGAATCCACTTCCAAAAAACCTTTTAAACCATTCAGAAGAAATTAGCCACCTAATCCAAAAAATCCAAACACGATCTTTAATGAAAAAATTTGATGATGAAGACGAGGAAGAAGCAACATTTTCTATCGATGAATCCCAAGATGAACATATCACTGAGTTAAATGGAATGTGGGATTTTATTCTTCCTATTTATGACAGCGAAAATGAATATGAAGCATTACCTGTTAGCACAAGAAGTAAAGATCCAGTTGATCCTATACAACCAATTCAAAAACAAAAGCCTTCAACTTCCACTACTAAAGATAAAGTTACTATTAAAAAATCCACTTCCACTTCTCCCTGAGTAATTCCATCTTCATCCAATTCTCCATATTCACCCAAAACCTTAGTAGTTTTAGATACTATTGAGTACAATATAGTTGAGGATATGGAGAAAATAAAAGCAAACATTTCCCTTCATGAACTCACTAAACTGAAACAACAACAAAAATTTTTACTGAAAGAATTGAATGCAGTACCTGCTTCTTCTCTTCCTATTTCTGTGGTATCCAAAGCTTCTAATGGAATGGGTAAACCTCCTGACAAGCCATTATTCAATTCCTCCAATGCTATTCTGGTGGGTGGCAAGTCTAACTCACATTCTCCTTTTCTTTTGACTTTTGAAATATTTAATAAAAATGTACATAAATTCTTGGTAGATTCAGTGTCTTGTTCAAATATCATGTTGTATTCAGTTTGTCTAAAATTAAACATGTCACCCCAGAAAACTCCAGTCACATTGTGAAACTCGATAAGAAAAAACTCAAAATCATAAGAGAAATGAATTCAGATCTTATTAGATTGTATTCAAATCCTGAAGTTTGTCAAATAATTAATATACTTGTTGCTGATATCCCAAATTTCTACAGTTGAATTCTTAGTAGAGATTGGTCAGAAAAACTACATGGTTATTTTCCCATTGATTGGTCCAACTTATGACTCCCATTTAATGGAAAGCTAAATCAAATCAAAATCAACTGAGAAAAACATATGAAACATTTAGTAATAGATTTCAAAGGTGAAAATGAGGTAGTAGTATTTAATAACAACCTTCTTGGAAACTACTCTACTGAATCATTTCTTGAGAATTTTAAAGCAAAAATGTCACCATTTTTGAGTAATTTTGTAACTTATCAAATTGAAATTTTTTCACAGACAAACTTTTCCATATGTGTAAATATGTTAGAAAAACCATT
>APFE030570137.1:26308-81068 GCA_000404065.3 Pinus taeda
TTCCAACGAGCCATGGATATAGCTTTCAAAGGCTTGTTAAAGAAAACAATCATTTTTTACTTGGATGGAATTATTGTTTATTGAAAGAACAAAAATAGTCATTTGCAGGTCTTAAAGCAAAATTTTGAACACTGTAGAAAATATGGTATTTCATTAAATCCGAAAAAGTCCTTTTTCGCTCTTAGTGAAGGGAAACTTTTAGAATTCATTGAGTCAAAAAATGGAATTTACATTGACCCTAATATAATAAAAGAAATTTTAGAAATTTCTCCACCATATAACCAAAAAAGAATGCAATCATTTTTTGGATAGATCAATTTTGTCAAAAGGTTTGTCCCTCGTTTCTAACAAATTATTTTGTCATTAAAACAAATGGTTAAGAAAGACACAATTTGTAAATGGAGTCATCATGAAAAGAAAGCATTTGCTTTAATGAAACAGGTAGTTATTGATGCTTCTTCATTAAATACTTTGAATTTCTCTGATCATTTCATCTTATACACATTTTATTTTTCAACGTCTTATGTCGTTTTTTTGACACAAATTAATAATCGGAAAATTGTAGCACCCATCTCATTTTTTAGTTCAAATTTTCAAGGGGTTGAATTGAATTATTCAAAAGTAGAAAAAAATGCATGTGTTGTACATAAATATGTAAAGAAATTTATACATTTTCCTTTAAAAACACACACAAAAGTAATAGTCCCATTCCCAGTAGTGAGGAAATTACTAATGCAAAAAGAATTAGGAGAAAAGAGAACAAATTGGGTAACAACTTTACAGGAATACGATATTGAAATAAACCTAGCCAAAATTGTCAGAGGGAAAGGTTTTTCCAAGCCACTTACAGGAGAATCCAACATACCAGCCGAAGGGGGCATAAGAAACAATGAACACATTTATGAGGTAAGTGTAATTGATAATGATTCCCAACACGCTGATTTATTTTTTTATTTGAAAAATGGATATGCTCCTTCTGAACAAAATTATAAAAGAAAAAGAGATTTATGATTAAAACAAAGTCTTTATGAGATTGTTGATAATGTGTTATTTAGGAGAAACTATGGTTCGATATTGTAAAGATTCTTAGAAAAGTCTGAAGCACAAATAGTTTTGTGGGAACTTCACGATAGACTAGCAGGTGGACACTTTGGAGGAGATACTACTGCACACAAGATCTTACATGTTGGATACTACTGTCCCACTCTCTTCAAATATACCCACGCATATCTGAGGAAATGAAAAACATGCCAAACTGCTTTTGGAATACAAAGGAAACCAACCTTGCCTCTACAACTAGTCAACATCCAACACCCTTTTGAAGAATGGGGACTAGATATCATAGGTGAGATAGTTCCTCATTCTTCTAAATAGCATATGTATGTTCAAACTGCTACATATTACTTCACTAAGTGGGTGGAAACAATTCTGCTAAAGGTAGTCAATTCTGAATTTGTTATTCAATTTATTGATCAATTTGTCATTACAAGATTTGTTTTGCCTTCTGCACTTATATTTGATAATGCATCTTATTTTTTGGGTCCCAGTATGATTGAATTTGAAATTAGGAGAGGTTTTAAACTCAAATATTTTGCTAATTACTATCCCCAGGGAAACAGTTTGGTAGAATCCACTGATAAAAATCTCCTTACAATAATCAAAAGAATTGTAGATAAAAAGAAAAAAGACCGGCACAAAGATTTAATATTTGCTCTATGGGCTGATAGGATAACTCAGAAAGCATAGGCACTTCTCCATTTAACCTAGTCTATTGGAAGGAAGCCATTATTCCATCACATTTAGATCTTCCGTCATTAGCCCTAGTTAAATTTATTGATGAAACACCTTCTTCTTCATCGCAATTAAGAAATTCACAAATCCTAAAACTAGAAGAAGAAATGGAAAATGCCAAAATCACACACACCTAACATCAACAGATGGTGAAAACTTCTTTTGAGGCAAGTTTAGTAAGTTGCAGATCTAGTTCTCAAGTGGGAGAAAGCACATGAAGAAAAAGGGAAACATACAAATTTTTAGAAATTATGGCTTGGTGCATTTCATATTGCTGAACATATAAGCCCATCTACATTTATACTTCAAGATTTATCATGAAAGAGAGATTCTCTTCTTCTAAACGGGCTCATTTTAAGGAAATTATGTTCTTAATTTCTTAAAAAACAAAAATAGAATAAATGGTAAAATTGTAAAAAATCACTTCCATTTTACATCCCACTGCAATTTATTTTTCCTTTTATAGATTTTGTTAATAAAATGTTAAGTAGTACTATATTGACATTTCAAACATCTCTTGAAGTTATTTGTATTTTTTAATTTTCAATGTAGGAATTTTCAAAAAGTGTTTACCAAAATTGAAAATCAGATAAAAAAATATAGAACTCTGAAAATCTTTTGCATTAAGTCATAAAATATTTAAAAACTTAAATAATTTATATCCTTTTACTTTAGTTTCAGTCAAAAAAGGTTATGCTTAAAAAGTAAATATTGCCTTACGACTAAAATGCTTTCAACTTGAAATTTCCATACAAAACTCTTAAGTAGTCAATGATCCTCCCCATCCATCAAAGAAGGAAATTTTCAAAGTGTAATTCTAAAATATAAAAAAATATAAAAGACAAGACGTCTCATCACGAGCCTACTTACCATGTTCATAGGGAACCAATTAAATTGACATTACCACACTGAACACCAAATACGGGTAATGGCTTACAATTTTTAATTATAAGACAAGGGGTCTCATCATGAGTGAGCCAGTTTAGTTTGATTGTTACTGGTGAATGGCATTGTCATTATCTAGCCACCACATCAGGACAATGGCTTTTTATCATCAAAAAAGAAAATAAAAGAAAAATAAAATTTACCTCTAATTATTGCACTATTAAATGGATGGGATACTACACTGTTGTTGGTTAAAAGGTAACCCTTTTGAGGCTATGAATGCCTACTCACAGTAGTGGCTCTACCTATGACAAACAATTACATTAGAAACTGAGTCGTAAAAGGCCCCCTACTTTATTTTTGTAAAATTATTAGTGATTCATACAAGTAAATAGGAGTTTTTCATTCGCCTTTAAAAGAAATGGCAATTTAATAAGTTTTATAGTCAGAGTAATATTTTATCTAAATATTTCGAAAAATAGTTTTCACCTCCTAGATTATTTTTACTGATTTTTTGGAAAATTTCGTTTATCAGAGATAACTGATTCTTCCAGTGAATTACCAAAGGTTGTACTATTCAACATCCCCCATTTTAATACGTTATAAATTTCCTATGAAATTTATTATCTTAAAATAGGGGCCCTTCATTTTTAGAAAAAACTTATAATTAAAGTTTAATACTTAGGCTTTTTAATTAAACCCCAAGTATTAAACCTTGATTATCCCAAAAAAACCAAATTAAATAGCCCCCAGAACCAAGACTTATACTTTTGCTTTGAAAAAAACACGTTAGGTATTAAACATTATGGGTTATTTATTTAAAAAATAAAACAAAAACTGAACAAAATAATTAGAGTTTTAATTCCCAAAGCATAAATCCCTACAAACTACTACACTTCGCTATATCTAGCAACACAAAGTTTCTAAAGGCTAAGCCTCCCCCGCATTCCAAATAAACAAAGTTTCCAAAGGCTCAAGACCCCTTTGTAAGCTCCATTGCAATTGTGATATAGAATGGAATTGCGGGGATTATCCAATACAAATCATAAAACCCTACGTCTATCATTATCCCAAAGGTTAAAAAAAACCTTAAGTACATATTCCACCTTTCCCCAATTGCGATATGTGATTAAGCCTGGAACTGACAAGATTATAAAATCCTTTTTATGAAAATACCGCGTCTGTAGCTATCACAGTTTCCAAGAGACTAAAGGTTTTGCCCCTCTACACACTGTCGATTGCGATATGCAATAAGGCTCGAACCCGACGAGAAAGTTAATGACAGTCAATAAAATCCCACATCCACAGGCTATCACAAATTTCAAAGGCTTAAGTCCTACCCCACTTTGAATTGATTCTGATATGTGATAAGGCCTAGAGTCATCGGGATTATTCATTGCAATTTATACTAATATCATGTCTGGGACTTATATCACAATCACGAAGTTCTAAAAATCATTCCCCATGCTAATGTCGATTGTGATATTATCACGATTTCCAATTGTGATATGACGTCAACAGTGACGTTAATTCCATGCCATATGCTCGTCATCTTCCATGTCACTTCTCATATGCCTCGTCATGTGTCACATCACATCAAGATGTCATTCATGACATCATTGCCATGTCACCTTGGGACCCCACAACCTCAAGTTTCATAGGGACATAACTTATAACAAATCCTTCACCCTAGCCAATTTGCAATTGCGATAGGTGGACTAGACGAGATTATTCACTCCAAATTATAAATCCCCTTCATTCATGCATTCACAAGAATCATAGTCTCAATCCTTTCTATGCTGATTTAGATTTGCGATAAGCCCCAAACCCGATAAGAATTACATGTCAATTCATAAAAGTCTCGCGTCTGTGGCTATCATAAAATTCACGGAACTTAAGCCATTCCTTCCTTTTCCGCCCATTCTGATTGCCATTAAGATATTATTTAAGAAGTCCCCTTTGGATTTTATTTGGAATACTGTCGATCTAATCCGATTGCGATTTTTTTGAGTTCTACCCCTAATTCTAATCTGATGGCTATTGCTTTATGGTCTGCCTCAATCTCTGATTTCTGATTGCGATAAGATCGTAAAGTATGACTTGTATTACCATAGACCTAACTCTGCATTACTCTCCATGATGGTTGTGTTTAGATTTATTGTTCTCTACATTTTTCTTGATTTCTCGCAAAAGGGATTTGTTTCAAATAAAACTTGCTTATCAATTTCATTTATTTACAGCTTATCAATTCTTATTTTTCTTGTTCAGGTTCATGAAGGAGGAACATAACTATGTCAATAAGTTGGATATCAGTTCAAATAGGTCGACAAACATCCAAGGAATTCGATGGAACAAATGAAGCCGATGAAGACAACAAATCACTTTCAGAAACTTCTACCAAAAAATTGTTTTCTTTTAAGCATTGTTGAAGGGATCTGTTTAAATTCCCTCAACTCTTTACACAATATATTCAATTTTGTCTTGCCATTTAGTTTTACTTGTTGTATCAAATAAAGGTCTTGAACGTTGTGAATAAAGTCTTAGGAAACCTTTCACTATTGTACTTTCATCCTTCTCTCAATAGAACGAGTGGAACATTGTCTAGGAATTTTCATAAAGAATTTTGAGAAGTTGCATTACTGTACTTCTGGAATGATGTTTGTGGGAAGAAATAAACTGCTTCTATTTCATTTATGAGCTAAGTGAAGTGTATGTAGTATTTCTATCATTGTATATATGTTTTTTTCATAAAGAAATAGTAAATTTATCTTTTCATATTGCTTATTACTTGATATTTAATGAACAATGCTACATGTATTCACTACTGATCATATTACCATTGATATTTTTATACTGTTAAGCAATGTTTTTTTGATATTCTAAATGCGATATGAATTTACACATTATTTTGATTAAATATTTAATCAAACTAATCATCTTGAAATAGTTTCATTTCCATTGGTGTTTGAGAAATCTATATTGTCTTTTACGAAGGAAAATCATTATAGATTGCATCTAGATACAATTTAAACAATCTCGATTTATAGAGTAGATTAATGCACATATTTTCCCATTTAATTCATTACTGCAAATCCATCTATTTCACTCCACTATAAGCATTACACATTCACTCAATAACTTTTCATAGGGCAGCTTGTCCCATTGTCCACATTCGAAGCCACTGCCTAAACGGAAAAGTAGTTTTCTTAAGGTACGGACTGGGTGGCTTTCCCCATGTGTTGAAGTAGTGATTTATGAGGACTCAACAGGTTCTAGATTAATCATATGCTAAACATTAGGATAACCAAAAAAATGCATAGAAGTTGGTACAGGTGGGTTGAATGGTGGTGGAGAAAAAGTGTCGACAAAATACCATTACTTGCCAACAATCATCAGAATCGTAGTAGTGAAAACTGATGAAGATATTGTAGGAAAATGTGTTATCTGAAGCACAACAAGCCTAAGAGGATATGTGAGTGGATGATTTTAAGGAGGTAATATAAATTTAGTAAAAGGGACCTTAGGAATAATACACTTTGGATTACTATGGGTTTGAAACTAACGATTGTCTCCTCTGAGTAAATGAAATCTGATTCACTCATAAATTGCCCCACAGGAAGTGTAGGAAGGCCTCAAAGTCATTGAGACTAATGACGAGGTCTGGTGGAAGCCATGGTGAATAACATATATATTTCAAAATTTTATTAAGTGATGTATATATATATATTTGTGTGTGTGTGTGTGTGTATAGTCTCAAAAACAAAAATAACACACCTAAAAGATAAAAAAAATCTATGAGATTAAGAAGCAATTAAACTTTTTCCAATAGTCACATGTAGCTGCTGATAGAATATAGTATCGAAGGAATATAAGAGAAAGCCATTTTGTAAAGACATAGTTAGTATTACTCCTGAGCATCACCCAAAACTTGGTAACAAGAGGCGAGGAACTCTTGTGCATATGAGTTCCCTCCCAAAAAACCAAAGACAATGTAGGTTCAACTATCTCAGGTATCAGATCAGCTCCTTCTAGTCACCTCATGTATGTTTCCCTAAAATTATAGAAACTACTCTTTACCTCAAATCGCAGACACTACGAAGGGGGTCACGGTCGTTGGAATTATGTTATGTGGGTAGGATACTTGAGTCCTTGACTCATATCTAAAATCCCAAAAGGAATCCCTCGCACACAAAATATCCATCAAAATTCTATCAAAGGTTGGCTACCTTCTCTCACACTCTGATGCTTCCTCATGCTTAATGCTTTTGTTAGAGGATTAGTCCCAATTGACATGGGTGCAACATGACTTTCACTCTTTAATGACACTAGTTTAGTTGTGCAACCTTGGGGAGTTGACTTTCACAGCCTAACCAAAAACCCTAGACTAAACTAATATGTGTTTTACTTGTGAAAAATATTTTCTAATCAATTTTATTACATGGTTTCTTTGAAAGGTACTTTATTAATCCTTAGCAACCTAGTAGGGATTCGAAAGTCTAGAATAAGATAGTTAATATTGGATAAAGAATTTTTCCTATCATTTCATTTTGTAATGTCTCATGTATGAACACTTTTGTAGATTAATGAAAACAATTTCTTTGTTCTCCATATAATTTACTTCTAAGGAACTTAAGTCTCCTTGGGTCAGGGCCCAACCCAAGTTCTCAAGTCCCCTTCGTATACATCTCATTTCCATGCATTTATTGTAGTTATGGTTTTCTACAAATATTATTTATGAGAAAAGTATTGTCTTTGCAGAGTTTATATGTGAATTCCTTACTGAATCTTGGTTATTCATCTTGCTCTGATAATCATAAAAATAATTTCGTTAATGCAATAGTAGTCTTCATTTCAAATTCAGCTCATCCTTTCCATTATTTTTTTACTTCATGTAATCAATGATTTGATAGTTGTTTATAGCTCTTAATTTTATTAGTTATTCATGCAATTTTTTTGCATATGTATGGTATTGTTTCATGGGAAAAACTGATATTTTTTCATGAATTTCAATTAATCACACTATCACGTTTTCACCCACTTATTCACAGCTCTACAAACTACTAGTGAGCAAAAACTACTTAATCAAGCTATAGGAAACCCCTAGTCATGTTTCTTCCTTGCATAATATGATTGATTGAGTGATTCCTTGTCTTGGTAAGGACCTATCTTACCTTCCTTGACCTTCAACAATATTTTCCATTCTTCAAACTACATCTAGACTTCATAAAGTTTCTCTCAAATCTTTCTTCTAGCAAAACAAGGCCATTCTATAATAATATGTAAATTTCCTTAAAGCGCCTCCAAAATTGCACCATAATCTTTTATATCATCCCTCAACATTTTGAAATATCCATTAGACCTTGAAAATGGAGTTTCCCCTAATAGTTGTGGCCTTCTTCTTGCAATTATGGTTTCTTTTTTTTATGTATATTTTGAACTATACAATTAATATGTCATGCATCATAGAATAGGATTGATTTTCCTCTAGCCTTATTAAAGTGATTTCTTACCTTTCTTGCATGTAGTATAATTTTATTTTAGTCATTTCCTTTCTTGTAATAACACAGATTTACTTAAAACATAATAGAATTACTTGTCATTTATCCTCATGCAATTAGATTAGGATTTATCTTTTGTCATTTAATTTTATACGACAGAAAATGATTCCTTTCAGTTGTTTCCTTTCCAAAAATATAGAATAAATATCTTTATTGTTCACTAAATTTTCTAAGCATTTCTTGTAGCATAGTGGTCTTTATGCATTTGACTTATCCTTAGCTGCATTAGAACAGCCTAGGTAGAATATATTTCATGTTGGACATATAGTATCTATACCTCTTAAGCTTGTATGACCCTATATTTATAATTAAATTTGATCCACTCAGTGGTTGTAAATTTCCAAAATTGTGCTCTTCTTGACAACCCTTTTTCCTTCCTTTCCGTATTTTTCCATAATAGTTTTTTTACACTGTCAAGCTAAAAGGTCATATTATACATGCTAAAACATCCAAAATTCTATCCATAATCCATGATTTATAAACTATTGTTTCATTATTAAATCAATTTTAAACATTCATATATGTATCAAATCACATTCAATCTGTAGCTAACCAAGAATTATGTATCTATATTCATGGCTAGATAGGTTCTAGTACATTAGAGAACAAATCAAAGGCACACGCAGATGGCCAATGGTTAATACATGGATATCCACCTATCTTGGTGATCTCACAAGTCACATGGTTCAATACATCTAAAAATAAAACCAGAAGTCAACTCTGGTTATGACACTCCAACAATGGGCAAACTTTGAAGAATATTCATGGAAGGTTCAAGCGAGTCTGGAAGTAATCGAGAAAGTTTGAAGATGATATCTCCAATTGAATCCCTCATGATTTTCTTTTATAGTAGAAAATCATGAAAAGAAAGGTTCTAATTTTGATTTTACTTCTACTTGTTAGATTAAAAAAGTTTCCTCTTGTATTATGACCCTTAAGACAATTATTTAATAAGGGAATATAAAAATAATTAACACAAGGCTATATACAATCATAATTTTTTTTCATTTCCGAAATCATTTGTGTTGAATACTTCTGAAATTAATATAAATACTTTGCTTCTTCATGACCACTGTGTGGCCAAGGGATTTAATATTCAATTATGGACTTTTACTCAATAGGAGGGTCCACTAGACAGTTGTAAGATTAGAATAGTTTTCGATTATGTTCTCTTCAATCAATTTGATAAATAACTCTTTCTTGACTGTAATTTGTGGAGTCTTTTAATTGGCATTTTGTTCATCAATTTCTAGTTTAATGTTTAATTATTTTCAATAGGTTGAGTGCACATTAAATATAAAAATATATGCTTTCCATAGTACATTCTATTCAAGATTTTCATTTAGTAATTTTGTTGATTTATGTTAGTGATTTCGTGAATGATTGATACATAAATTTTGAAGTATAAATGTGCACACTAGTAATCCTTTGAAGTTACAATTCAATTTGATATTTGTTGAAGATGTTTACTTTCAATTTATTTCTCTCTGTCAAGAAGAATATAATTTCAATTTGCAAAAGTAGCTAGA
Source organism: Pinus taeda (assembly GCA_000404065.3). NCBI lineage: Eukaryota > Viridiplantae > Streptophyta > Pinopsida > Pinales > Pinaceae > Pinus > Pinus taeda. The sequence continues at coordinate 36,072 of APFE030570137.1, forward strand.
ATGCTTTGATTCCTTGCAATTAGAAGTAGAATTTCCATTTTCCAATTAGAGTATATTTCTCAACTCATTACCAATAAGAATGAGTTTTTATTCTTGTTTCAGTTTAGTGAAATAGAGTAATCTTGAATTTATGTCGTGGTACATTAAATTTAAAATTTAGTTCAGTAACTAGAATCTTTATTTGATATTTTCCTTGAACTTTGATTTACTCTGAATGATTAATTTGGATGGAAATAACATGTGCATGGGAATATTTTGAGTTAATTTGAATCCATCCATATTTAGATCATTTTTTCTTTTAAAACCGAAAATATAATTCCTAACATATATTGTGCACATGCACACCATAGGTGCACGAACCTTGGTTGACAATTAATGAAGTAATTTAACCATCAATTGAATTACCCAAAATTTTGGTGGTGTTACCAAGGAAGTGTATAAAGGAATTCATTATTTTTTGCTTGCATATCATATTAGATGCATTCAATATTGTATATGCAAAATTAAAGCATGATAAAAATCATTTAGAATGAATGAATAGAGAAATGAATTATAGGGGTAGATTTGTAAGTGGAGGTAGAGGAAAGAGTTCAAAACCAACATCATCACTCACATCTGCTAGACCATGTAGTGCCACACCATCCACTAACACTTGAATTCCATCCATGGTTGGTAGACATAGACTTGTTGAGGTGCATAGATCTAAAATCAAACCTAGGGATTCACCAACTTCTTCCACTGAAGTTGTAGTTGAAGAACCTATATACACACCTGAAGGAGTATTATATCTCTCTTCAACAGGAGAACAACTCTTAGGATAAATGTTAGAGGTACCTAGTGAAGGGGAGGAAGTTTATTCTGAAATACCATTAGTAGAGGAACGAGGGCAAGAGATAGATAATCCTATTATTAAACCCTATATTATATCTGAATAATCTACAATGGAATGGGAGGGGGAAGGATGCATACAAAATGTAAATGGTCAACTTAGGATTGAAGGTGGAAGAGAAAAAGGTGGAAATAAAGGAGGAGGTGGAGGACAAGGTGGTATAGGAGGTAGGGGAGAACTAGATCCTTATAGATTTCCTATCTTTGATGAAGATACCGCAACCACAAAGAAAAATTTCTAACATTGTATTCCTCCTCATTTTCATGGCCTAACAGTTGAGGATCTAGAAAGATTCCCTTTTTAGTTTGAAGTATTATGTAGGTCCTGTGACTAGTTGCTTGATACTCAAAAGTTGAAACTATTTCTAGCTACTCTAAAATATGGAACGCCTAAATGATTTATGGGTCTAGGAACACATAGTATCAAAACATGGGAAGAAATGAAAAGAGTGTTTGTAGAAAAATATAAATATTATTGTATGCCCCAAAACCTTAAGGATGAAGTTTTTAAGATGATGCAAAAGGAGCATGAAAGCCTTGAAGGCATAGTAGAAATGTTTTCCTACAATGTTGAAAGGGCTAGGATGCCTGAATTTTTTGAGGAAACATTAAAAGGTCTTTTGCTAAAACCTATAGGAGATGAATGAATTGACCTCCTAAAATTAATGGGGAGAGGAGATGTTTCCCAACTTTCATTTGTAGAAATTTTTAAGTTATGTAAACATATTTCAAGAGCTAAAGGTAGATCTGGTAAAACTACAAGAGATCTAACCATGTCAAGAGTTAGTAAATCTGCAACTAGAAAAACAAGTAGAGAATAATTAGGAAACTTGCTTTATAAATTTAAAAAATACACCCTTGGGAATATTAGTGAAAAACTAGATACTCTCAAAATAGAAAATAATCAGAAAGTTTAAAAAGTTGCATTATATATCTTTTTGCTTAGGTGTAAGAAGAAGCATGATCTAAGATAATTTCCCCATGATAGTTTATAAATTTGTGTTGTATGTGTTAAAAATAATGATAAAAGGGAATCTCCTTCAATACCTAGTCTTAAAGATGTTATTAACGATGAAGCTCGAACAAGCTAAGCTAAATCACTTTTCTTTGTTTCTAAAATATTGTCGAAAAAGAGAGAACCAAGGTTTTAACACTCAATATCAACCGTATGCACAACCACAAAATAATTGGACTACACCTATGCCTTGGAAACCTTGGCCTCCTCAACCCCAAAATCCATCTTGGGCATAAGGTTGGCATAATTCTTATGATAGAAATCCTCAATATCCTCAATTCCAATTATATTATTCCCCTTTCCCACCTCAATATTACCCTCCTCAACCAAACCAATCTCCTCAATTCCAAGCCCAACCACCAAATCTGCCACTTTCATTACCATCCACTCCATCTTCTCAAAAATCCAATCAACTACCTACTCAACCACTTCCAAATCTAAATAATAAAAATCAACAAGTTGTCTACATTATAGAAGGTAAAAATTTCAAGGTTGTATGATATCCCCATTAGGTCTAAATTATGTTAAAGTTAGATATGGTAGGGTTTTGCAAGATAAGTCACTGTGAGTTGTCATCTAAAAATCTAAAGAGGATGATGTTCTTGAAAAATAAACACTTCTTGATCAAGAAAGGGCTCCTCCAAAGGAATACGTTCCTATAAATTTGTATGAATAACAAATAAACCTAGCTCCTACAATTCCTGTAGTAGAACTATTAGGTCCCTATAATACTAGTTACTCCCCCATTACTATTGTCATTGTATCACTTATTGTTATTATTGTCCCCCTATTCTCCCCATATTGTTATTTGTGTGCCCCATCGAAACCTACTATTGTTATTATTGTGCCCTTATGTTATTACTGTTATGTTGGCTTGATTATATTTTGACCCCTTAGACTCCTATATATAGAAGGGAGGTTTAATCATTTGTATCATCCAAGAATTGTTAATTTGTGTAAGCTAAAGGAGGTGTCATCGTCAAAGAGGCTGAATTATAAGGCGTTGATCTCTCTTTCCTATCTTCTTGTGAGCTAGTTTCCTAACATTTGGTATGAGAGCTTTGGATTCTAGGGTTTCGCTGCTCCAAACAAGTCATCGTGGAATTTCCGCTATCCATTTTTTTTTGCGACATTTTAGAGGCTACTGAAAATCCCCATTTGAGCCAAAATCGTTCTGAAGTTCAGGTCCAAATTTTAGAGCTTGTCTTGCTACATTGTCAGAGATATGATCTGATGATGTTAGGGTTTTTGAAGAATCCCAAATTACATTCCAAACAGGTGACCTAGGGAAAATCCTCATAACTTTTGTCCTAAGAATCAGATTGAAATTTTGTAAAAAATTTCAGGAAGAGGATGGACTGTAGATTTTTGTACATCAGTTTTAGGTACTAGTTTCGAAACAATGACACGTGGCACTTCACACAAGTTTGGTCTACTGAGCTAGTCTATAGTCATATCAGTGTGGGAGATTTGGCATAACTCTTCCTTGGAGAATCCAATATTGATCAAACTTGCAGGGTTAGAAAGAGGTCTCAGAGGGAAACTACAGGATATGATTTTAGATATTCAAGATCCACAGTTACAGAGATACAATGGATTCAACATCGAGGTCTTACAAAGTGAAAAAGAGGTGTGTAGTTATTCTAAATTTTTGCATAAGATTGGTTTGAAAAAATAGTTTGAAGGAATTCAAAGGGAATAGTGAAGAATTATTAGCATTAATTGATGCCCTGAAAAATAGAAAATGGAAACAACTAATAGGAAACCTAAAAGCTCTAGCATGATTCATGAAGAAGAGGAAGAAATGCAACATGATATATCAAAATTAGAAGAACAAGTACAACAAATTTCACTCCCACAAAAGGTAACTGAAGCTAAGATGGATGGCATGGAAGCTAAGATGAATGGCATGGACGCTAAGGTGGAAGAATTGAAGATAACTTTGAATAAGATGCTACAAGAAATGGTTAGTAATGGTGAAAGGGTAGTAAAGGAAACTCATGATGAGAACAAAAGAAACGTTAATCATGATTTCATAAACTCTAATCTTGGATTGAAGACCCACCATGTTCCAAAAAATCGATATGTGGAAGTTTAATGGCAACAATCCTAGAACATGGATACTACAGATGGAGCAATTTTTAGATCTCCATAATGTGCAAAACACACAAAAGGTATGTATTACAACTTTATATTTGGAACCAAATCAGTTTGTACTGTATCAATGGCTTTGCCCTCATAAACAAATTCTCACTTGGGCAATTTTTACGAAAGAAATGATAGCACATTATGACGATATAGAAAGAAACACCTTTCTTATCCAATTGATAAATCTGAAATAAAAGGGTTCAATGATGGAGCACATTGAGGACTTCCAAAAATTGAACATAAGGGTAAAAGATATTCTAGAGGAGCATAGGATTGATGTATTCATAGAGACTTTAAAGGATAATATCTAACATGAGTTTCACCTTTAGGAACTTGATTCACTGGAGAAGGCATTCAGGTTAGCAAGAAAAATGGAAAGAAAAATTATCGCAACCAGGAAGCCTACCACTAACAACTATAAAGATGGAATTGTTTTTGCCCCTAGCCTTCCACAACCTACAAGGTTGACACCACACAAATTGGAAGAAAAAAGAGCAAAAAGGCTTTGTTACAATTGTGATAGCAAATACATTAAAGGTCATAAGTGTGCTCAGAAGAAATTATTCTACATATATTGTGAAGAGGAGGAAGAAAAGAAACAAGAAATGTCAAAAGAAGAAGATATACTCCAGGAACAAACCCTATATAAAGAAGAATTGAATCTGACCATATATTGTAATGCATTGGCTGGAATTACCACTCCTCAGGCTATCAAGATAGAAGGACATATGAAGAATAAAAATGTAATAGTGTTGATTGATTGAGGAAGTAACCATAATTTTATTCATTGTAAGATAGCCAAGGAATTGAATTGCTTCCTACATCCAGCACCAGAGTCTCAAGTGACAGTTGCAAGTGGAGGAACCATAAATTTCTCTGGAAAGTGCCATAATACCATGTTATCCATGTGTTGAGGGAAAATTCACCTAGGGTCTTGTGTCAATACCTTAGCAGAGTGGGGGTTATCTACAAAGAAAAGAAATCATTCCAGATTTCCATGATACTAATATAAAAAAACTACATGAAGAGAGGTGCACCTGGGGGTCCTTCATTTGGGTAGGTCCAGCCAGGGTCCAAACCCTCTTGGAGTTCTTTTCGATCCTTCAACCTACAAAACAATCAATTCAAGAAAGCATAGCAGTATATGGACTAAGAATCATAAAGAAATCAACTTCATAGCATATTGAAAGGTAGTTAGTTATACAATTGAAACAACCATTCATATGTAAATCATAACATTGATATCATAAGCATGAAGAAGATTAATACTAGGAACAAGACAAGTGCTTCTTTGATTATAGATAACTAAACTATAGTAAGGAATGATTTCACCTAAGTCTTCCTTTCGCAAGCTCCAAGTGGAACCATCCTCCAGATTCGTCCAATCTCAAGCCTTCAACAAGCTCCTTCCATAACTCACTCAAGGATATCTAAACTAATGGAAAGACATCATACCTCAAGGAAACAAGGGTTTCCTGTAATGGGGGAAGTGCTAGAAGCACAAGGATATTCAGACCTAATCAGGGATAATCTCAGCAGAGTGATTTTTCTCTCTATTCTCTCCTCCTTTAGGCCTTCCCATTAAAGCCTTTTTATACTTCTCCCAAAGTAGTTTTTTAGTTGGGAATTCATTGGGAACAGTTGGGCCACGAGCACTAATAGGTAATCAACAGGTAAAACCCATGATCTCCGCCTCAAATTAAGGAGATTTAATTTTTTTAAGTTTTTTAAAACATATATGCGGGTTGGGTATACATATACCCGCGTACACACGCATATATCTCGGGGTAATGTCGCTTATAGGGAGTAAAACACTGTTTTTTAAATATTTGGACTAGGTCTAGAAGGAGGGGTTGCCCTAGGCCATGAGTGTATCATCACAAACATCAAGAGTGATATTTGGAGCTATAAAACCATAGGAGAGTATGTATTAAATAGCCCAATGCTTTCCATTCCAATGGGTGGTGTTGATGTTGTAATAGGAGTCCAATGGCTACAATCTTTGGGTACAATAGCTTTTAATTTTCAAGAATGTTTCATGAAATTTTGTGCGAAAGGAAAGGCATTTGAATTAAGGGGTATTGTAGGGAAACCGAGAAAGATAATCAAATCTAACGGTATGAAAAAGCTTCTAAAGAAGGAACAATGGGGTGTAATTGCACAATTATGTTCGCTAAAGGTTCCCACATCGAAATCATCTATTTCTCCAGATATCCAAAAAGTATTCGACAATCATTCCAAGGTATTTGAGACTCCCAAAGGCCTCCCACATATTCATGATCATGATCATCCTATTAATTTAAGTCCAGGAAGTGTTCCTCCAAAAATCAGGTCATATAGATATCCCTATGCCCAAAAGAGTGAAATTGAACGTGTGGTTGCAAAAATGCTAGAGGCTAGTATAATTCAACCTAGTCAAAGTTATTTCTCTGCTCTAGTAGTATTGGTGCACAAGAAGGATGGATCAGGGCGCATGTGTCCAAACTATAGGGACCTCAAGAAGCTCACTATTAAAGATAAATTTCCCATTCCTTTGATTAATTATTGGATGAATTGCATGGAGCAATTGACTTCAACAAGTTGGATCTTCGTTCAGGATATCATCAAATAAGAATGAAGATTGAAGACATTCCAAAAACAACATTTAGAACTCATGAGGGTCATTATGAATTTTTGGTCATGCCTTTTGGCCTTACCATTGCACCTACTACTTTTCAAGGTTTGATGAATTCCATTTTCAAACCCTTCCTTAGAAAAATTTTGTTAGTATTTGTTGATGATATACTAATATACAACAAGTCTTGGAAGGATCATGTTGAACATGTTGACAGGGTTCTCAAACTATTGGAGGAGAAACAATTATATGCAAAAAAAAACCAAACGTTTCTTTGGAGTATAAGAGGTGGAATTTATGGGACATATTATATCTCATGAAGGTGTTAATGTAAACCATAGCAAAATTAAAGCCATTAACGAATGGAAAATCCCCACATCCATAAATCATCTGCGAGGATTTCTCGGGTTGAAAGGGTATTATCGCAAATTTGTTAAGAATTATGGGAGAATAGTAGCACCTCTAACAACATTATTGAAGAAAGATGCATTTTCATGGACTCCATAAGCAACAAAGGCCTTCAAACATCTTAAAGAGACAATGTGCCAGGCACCGGTCTTAGCTACGTCAAACTTCACAAAAACCTTTATTGTGCAATGTGTTGATTGAGGAAATGGAATTGGTATTGTTTTAATGCAAGATGGAATAACCATTTCTTTCGAAAGTCATCCAATCAAAGGAAAGTATTTACACAAAGCTATTTATGAGAAGGAAATGTTGGCAATACTATATGCACTTAAGAAATTGCAACCCTACCTAATGGGAAGACACTTCAAGGTAAAAATGGATCATGATAGTCTTAAATACCTTTTAAAACAAAGATTACCCTATGAAGAGCAATAAAAATGGGTCACAAAGATTTTGGGTGATGACTTTGAAATCATCTATCAAAAAGGGAAACAAAATTTTGTCATAGATGCACTCTCAAGAAAGGATGAGGATGTCAAAGCATTGTTATGCGCCATTTCTATTATCCAACCAGATTGGATAAATGAAGAAAGGGATGAATGGAAGAATGAAGAAGAAGTGTGGGCACTCATCCAAAAGTTACAACAATATCCCAATACATCTAATACATTTAGCTAGTAAAATGATTCGTTATGTTACAGAGATCACTTATACCTATGTAAGAATTCCCAAATCAAGCAAAATATTCTTACGGAATTGCACACTTCTCCTTAGGAGGGCACTCTGGATTTTTAAAAAATTACCACAGGGTTAAGAAGGAATTTTTCGAGATGGCTTAAATTATATATTCAAAATTTTGTGGCGGAATGATTGGTTTTCCAAAAAAATAAAGTTGAAACAATTAAGACCCTGGGTCTATTACAAAATTTATCCATTCCAAGCAAACGTTGGAAGGAGGTTTCAATGGATTTTATCACAAGTTTACCCAAGTCTGAAGGAAAGAGTGTCATCATGGTGGTAATTGACAGACTTACGAAGTATTCACACTTTTGTGCATTATCGTATCCATCTAAAGCCAGTACAGTTTCTACCGCATTTATGGAAACAATTCAAAAGATACATGGAAATCCAAATATTATTGTAAGGGACAAGGATCCCATTTTTATTAGAAATTTTTGGACATCATTATTTTCTTGTCTCGGTACTCAGTTAGCTCATATATCATCTTATCATCGTCAATCTCATGGGCAAACTGGGATAGTAAACAAATGTTTGGAAGGATATCTTTGTTCCTTTGTATCTAATAAATAGGCACAATGGGTCAAATGGTTGCCTCTAGCTAAATGGTGGTATAACACTTCCTTCCATACTGCATAAAAAGTGACCCCATTTATGGCCTTTATGGATATCATCCACCATCCATCACTTCATATTTAAGAGAAAATTCTAAGGTTCAAGCAGTGGAACATCACATCGAGCATCAACAACATGTTTTCCAACTCTTAAAGGATAACCTCATGTTGGTTCAAAATAGAATGAAACAACAGGCATATCAACATCGCAGCAAAAGAAGTTTTGATGTAGGTGACTGGATATTCCTTTAGCTACACCCATATAAACAAATGTCACTCAATAGAACTAAGAAGGATAATAAATTATCACCAAAGTATTATGGTACGTACAAGGTGTTGCAAAATATTGGTACTATGGCATACAAATTGGAGCTTCCTATAGCTTCCTGAGTGCCCCCAGTTTTCCTTGTTTCATGTTTAAAGAAGGTTATAGGTGACAAGCTCCCAGTTCAAACATTATTTCCAGAACTTGAGGAGGAAGGAAAAATCATATTGGAATCGAAAGCAGTCACAGAAGTAAGAACTCGACAGCTATGAAATCGATCAATTTTGGAGTATCTCATGAAGTGGAAGAACTTACCTGCTAAATATTCCACATGGGAGGATGATAATTTTATACAGAAGCATCTATAACTACTCACGCATTGAGGAAAACACTTTTTGGAAGGAGAGGGGCATGTTAGGTCCCTATTAATACTAGTGATTCCCCCATTACTATTGTCATTGTATCCCATATTGTTATTATTGTGCCCTGATGTTATTATTGTTATGTCGACTTGATTATATTATGACCCCTTAGACTCCTATATATAGAAGGGAGGTTTAGTCATTTTTATTATCCAAGAATTGTTAATTTGTGTAATGTAAAGGAGGCTACCCCCTCAAAGAGGCTGAATTCTAAGGCATTGATCTATCTCTTCTATATTTTTGTGAGCTAGTTTCCTAACAAGAACAACCTTCTATTTCCTTAGAAGATCCACCTTTCCCTAAAAGGCTCAAAATTGATAAAGGAATATAAAGGAAAATTGTTATACCAGAATATGATATTCTAGATGAACTAAATTTTTTTCATCAAAATCACTTTTATCCAAGCTATAAAATGAATACTGAATATTTTCAAAAGCCATTAAGGAGTTGTGCATTCAAAAACTGGGAAGGAAGATAAAAGATGGCAAAAAAATTCAATTGGTAGGAAAAATTATTGATATTATGATGGGAAACTAATAGTTCAAAAATATCTAGATCCAGGTATCCCTATTGTACATAGTCACATCAATGGTATCCAAATTCCAAACACCTTGATTGATTTAGGAGAATCCATCAATATCATGAGAAAACAACCTATGGATCAATTGAATCTTCCCAATATTCAATATACCCCTACATTATTACAGTTAGTAGATAGATATGTTATCAAACCAAATAGTATATTGGAAGATATGTTTGTCTCTTTAGATTCATTGGAATATTTGGTTGATTTCATAATTTTAACTACCAATAATAATTTAGGAGGAAATTCATTGATCCTTGGTAGACCTTGGTTAGGTAAAATGGATGCATTCATAAGTTGTAGATCTGGTGATATGCATATATCCAATGGGAATTCTACTAAGAAATTCACATCGTATCCACCTACAAAAACAATAACTGAAGTAGAAAATGATGTTTGGATAGATGATGATAATGAAGACTTTGATTATATTCAACCAATGTTTACTCTTTCAAAAATAGATGAAGAAGTTCAATAAATAAATTTAATGAATAATAATGGTTCTTCTTCAAAATTTTCAAGAATGATGTAATATTTAACATCTATCATATCATAAGATGGATTTTCATTTTATGGTAAATATTGGTAATTATTTAGTAGAAATATTTCCAAGAAAAACATTAAACATCAATAATAACTAGGAATAATTTCGAAAGAGAAAATTGATAAAGATGCTACAAAAACATTCCTTTGTTCATGCATGGGAATATACTAATATGAAAGGAATTGATCCAAAAACTTGTATGCATCACATTTATATTCAAAAATATGTCAAATCAGTTAGACAACCTCACAGAAGAATGAATCCTAATCTATGAGAATTTGTTAAAGAGGAATTACAAAAGTTAGTTAATGTGAATATCATTTATCCAATATCATACAGTCAATAGGTATCACCTTTGGTGATTGTTCTAAATAATAATGTCAAATTGACAGTGTGCATTAATTATAGGGAACTGAATAAAGGTACTTTGAAATATCATTTTTCACTACCTTTTTTCGATAAAGTATTAGATACCTTAGCAGGGAAGAAATATTTTTAATTTATTGATGGTTTCAGTGCGTATAATCAAATCCAACTAGCACTAGTATATCAAGACAAGAAAAACTTTACATGTCCATAAAAAACTCTTTTCGTTGTCAAAAACACCCTCCAAAATTTGCCAATATTTGAATTTTGTAGCTTGTCATGGATCTTGCGATCAATCGTTTCATAGTCACTTCTTGGTCAATTTATATTTTGTTAAGTCTTTGAGCTGCCTTCTTTGATTGTAAGTGATAAAATGACTTGCTCACACATGCTCAATTCGTTATGAATTCATGGAAAAATTCCTTAATGCAAGCTTGAATAGGCCTAACATAGTCCATCAAGGTATTCCTTGTGCAATGTTAATCCCATGTTGATAGTTAGTGCACACTGTCATTGACAATCCCTAACTTTTGGCTATGTTTATAATTATATTTCGGTGATTTTTTCAAATGGTCGCTTTTGCGAACCTTCACTTTCATGAGTGTCATTTTCATGGTTTTGACTGTCACTTTTCTTGATTTCAATTTAATTACTATAAGTTTCATGTTTTATTTTCTCTATCATTTGTCACTTTGACCATTGTTCGCATATTGCAAGCGTCACTCACACTTTTACTGTTCATATAAAAAATGTCATATTTTGGCATGGGAAGCATTGCTTAACATGTTAAGTGGATATTTTTCTTGTTTCAAGGGGTAAATTTGGTGTTTATGAGTCCTACTAGTCATGTAGGAAAGTTTTACACTCATTCCCAAAGGTTCTTTCACTATCGCACAATTGTTGTCAATGTTGTCGCAAAGTGTATATTTAGTGTCGCACGTGGGGAAGTCATCATAATGTTTTCACATTAAGGGAAGTATGTTTTTCATGTGTTGTGAGTGATAACTTCTATGTCATCAATTGTTCTAATCATGTGATCATACTTAACCTTCATCATTATTCACTTTGGTTTCATTGATCCTGTACTTAACTAAGTCCTAAAAACTTCTTGACTGAGCAACTTGGCATCACTCAACCCTCTTGAAATGTGCACTACATTGTCTCAAACCTCAAGAACTAACCTTGCTTCTTGGAACTACACATTGTACAGTCACAATTCCCATGCCTAAGCATTGAGCTCCATAACTATGCAATTTTTTCCTTCTAATCAAGCTTAACTGCACACTGCAAATTATCAAGCCTCAAGCTTCTAGCCTGACACCTTTAGCTACACAACTGTGAAATATATGAGAGTTTTCTCCCTCCATAAATGCACATTGGGAAAATTCAATCCTTAGGCCTCAACCTTGAGCTCTTAAACCCCTCAACTACTTAATCTCCCATCTTGTTCTCCTACCACAATTGCGCATTGGGTAACTCCAAACCTCAAGCCTCAACATTGAGCTCTTGATCCCATCAACTACGCATTCACTTACCATGGCCTCTCCAAAATATGCATTGGGAAACTTCAAGGCTCAAGTCTCAATCTTGACCTCCTGTGTCCCTAAATTGTGCAATTACTTAAGTTTGTCCTTCTAGAAATTTGCATTGGGAAACCTTAAGCCTCAAGCCCCATACTTGAGCTCTTAAGCCACTAAATTACCCTAGCCATACTGAGCAATGCAATGCACAATATCAATCCTCACTCCCAGACCTTGGCCTCTAGAACTGTGCAATCCCTGAGTCAATCACCTTACCAGCCACCTAGTTCCATCCCTTATAAGTGATTTCATATAACATGTTAGATTAAGATTTTTTGGACTGACATCATCTTGTCATGAGTGGATCTTACTTGTAGGCACTCTCTCTGATCATGATAGGATGATAATGGAGGAAAAGGAGAAGGATACCATGCTATAAGAAACCTATGGAGATAAAGATATAAGACGATCAGCAGGTGAAAATATGAAGGAATTCCAGAGTACAACAAAATAATGAAGACCAAAATCACATTATAGAATCCTTATTTTCAAGCCACGAGGATGAGGAAGAGGAAGAGCATATTCCATTTATCAAGAAGATAGAAAAAAAGCAGCAACAAAGAGTTTCTTTACATTTCCATCTCATCGTGAAGCCTATGTCATCAATGTCTTGTCATGTCTTATCAAAGTGTCATGTCATCACGTGACATATCATTTTGTGTAATATGTAAATTCTATATTGGAAAATTTAATGTAAAGTGGAAGTCCAAAAGTCACCCATGTAATGTGAAATCCATCTAGGAAGTCAAAAAGTCACAGAGAAGTCAAACAATCATTATGGTAGTCGAAGAGTTAGAAGGAAGTTGAATGATCACTCATTATTATATGTACACCCTCATTTCTCATGTAAGATAATTTTCACGTTGGCTCCTCTTACTAGGCATTGGAGAGGAAGATAGTCATTTTAGAGGAGTGAGTGACTACTCTAATGCTCCATTATTGGGGCTAGTGATTTTCACTATCATGATGTATCTTTGAAGTTATACTTAATTCATAAGCTCATTCAAATAGCACACTTTCATGCAGATCACGTGAGTATTGTAAGAATATTCTTTGAATGCTTGTGATGTATGTTGTTTTCATCTATATTAATGAAATTGAAATATTTCGGTGGCTTTGGTACTTACTTTGTCGAAGGTGTGTTGAATTTTATTTAAAAATCATTGTTGCCTTATGAACTATTTCACTAGTTTATCAATGATTCATTCATATGTATAGGCTCGTGTGGATTTTATAGATTAGTACTATTACCTATATTTAAAGGGCCCACTTTTCCCTTCTTTTTTGGTAGAAGGACCTTGATAATTTCCACAGCTAAACATTCTACAATCCAGACTCACTTCTTCATCTTAAAATAATTGTGTATTACTCTCTTGTGTTAAACTTTGTAGGGAAGGGAAATCGACAACGATACATGACATCCAGGCCGATACTCCAGATGGGCCTCCTACTCTAAATGGGTTGAGGTCTAATTGGGACTTCACATTGGGGAAACCCCCTTGACTAATGGATTTCCAGCATCATCATGAAAATGGCACTAGAAGGACGACGAGATGACACGTTGTGCCCATTGAGTTTCTTTTGAACCTCTTATCTAAAATGGCTCATCCTCAAATCATACTCCTAATGTTTTTTTCTAACTTGTCCCCTAGTGAAAATTCAATCCCTTATGAGTCTCTCCATGAATTGTCTCAATTTAATTTTGATGGTGAGGGTGATACATCCATTGCCAAGCATGAATCTCTTTTCCTTAAGTTATATGAATACAATGAAAATCATTGTGAATACATGGCTTGTATTCTCTTTTACCTCACCCTTGACGGTCAAGTTAGTTGATGGTGTCACACTCCAAAACCTCCTTCTATTCATTCTCTTGAATGCCTCATCAAGGAGATTCCTTTATCATTTGATAGGTATGATTACATGGATGTTTATACAAGGATAAATGAACTAAGAATGAGACCTAATGAATCAATTAAGGATTTATATGATCGATTCCTTCGCGTCTGTTATGAATTTCCTTAAGAAGAAACATATTGGGAGTTCTTTAAACAAAAGTTTGAGTGTTTGGTCCATATCTCTTTGCGCAGTGAACCCAAAACACTTGATCTTTCTACTTCCCCAACTCTTGTAAGCCATGAGAAACCCCTAATTTCATAGGAGGAACCTATTATTCCTTTTGATTCCTGGTCCTCCTCCCTTTTCAATTTTGATGCGAGTGCCTCCTTGTGACAATAATAAAGTTGAGAAAACTACAAATCAAATTCTTAATCCATGTTTTCATCCTCCTTCCACCTTTCATGATTCAAAACCCATTGAGGAAATCCCATAATGGTTTATGGAGCCTTTGGTTAACAATAATTTCTCCATCCCTTGAGATGATATTATTACTCATAATTTAAATCTTGAATCTATTTTGGATACCTTTCTTCCTCTACCATCTCTTTCTAATGAATCCTTGTCCATTGATCTTTCTAAGCAATCTCTTCCAAATTAAATCATCGAATAAGTGCATGGTAGTCACATTCCACAGGTAGGGGAGTAGGAAGGTGAACATTATTTCAGTATGTCTTCTCTTTTAAAAAATCCTCTATGTGAAGATGATGCTTCCTCATTCTTGGTTGATTTTCAATCCACTAAACTCGACAGTGAATCAAATGAAATATATTTTCTTCATCAAACTAAAATTTTGACAAACAATCATTCTGATGAGGATGAATCCATTGATGTATCCGATAATGAATTCCAAGTGCAACAATTTATCTTTCAGTGTCTCATCCAAAATATGATTTGATCAAAGAATATTTTCTTATTGAAACTTCATTTTCATCTCACTATCCCTTGTGCTCTATTGTTTGTAATGCACCAATTTGTGATGAATATACTCCATGCTCTTCAAGTTCTTCATATGATGAGTTAAACTCTCAATTGAAACAAGGTAGTGAGATTATCCATTAGGAGGAAGAATTGAATGGAATTACATACCCTCCATTCCATTTCTTATCATCTCTTGTTCTGCTTGGGCATAACTCTTTGAATCGAGTGGGTCATGAGATGTATCTTATTCATACATCTTCAGATTTGTGATCGGAAGAATCTTATGGCTTGAATAATATGTTTGTTGAAGTTGTAAAATCTGTTTGTAAGAAGAGCTTCGGTGTAAATCATATATAGAAAGACTTTTGATTTACGCTGAAGCTCTTCTTACAACTATGATGAATCACAAAAGCCTCAATTCTACAATTGTAAAATATGATCAAGTCAGTGAACTAGATAACTTCCATCTAGGTAATGATGACCCTATTAACTAAACCAATACAATTTTTCCACGTCAAATATGTGATATGACTTAGTTTACAAAATGTTGTGATATGTATTTTCAAAGTTCTGAAACATTTGAATAAGTCAAGGCACTTCAAATCTTGTTGATAGTTACGCCAGTTTCTCATCGTCCCGATGAAATTCCTTAACCATATAAGACCTACGTTTTCTCACTGAACACTTTCATTTAAATTTTTTCACTAAATGCAAACTCATTCTTGATGAATTTTGGGATTTATCATTACAATTTTCCTACTTCTCAAGATCGAGTTTCTGATCTTAATACTGTAGAGAATTCATCCCCATGCCAATCTCCTGTATTGAATCTAATTTTGTTGTGTACACCTTTTATGAATGTGCATAATTGTGAAGCTAATAGATTTGAAGATTATCTTGTCTGAATAATTCATACTTTTTGAGTGCTATGGTGGATAATCAACACCTAGTCTCTCTTGTGGATGTCTTGATAAAACAATAAATTCTCTTGAGTGTTAGAAAGTGCTTGCATTATTTGATGAATCAAGTTCCTCTTTTTCACCCTAATTGGTTTTGTATATTTTCTACACTAGAATTAATTTCCACTTATTTTGATGATTACGATGCTTGCACAATTTGTCATAGTTATGGGAAGATGATTTGTCACACTCGGCATGCAAGGAAGTTGGTTCTACTGTTCAGAGCATGCATAGAACTATTCAAATTGATTTATCCTTTTTAATTGCAAATTGGGAATATTATGCTTTAATCAACCCATATGATCGTTATTCTCTCTCTGATGATTGTCATTTAACTTATTGCATTCCCATCACCACATCCAAAGATAATTATTTCACATCATTTAATCTTTATGTTTTAACATCTCAACACCTAGATACTTGCCAAGCAGTTCAAGAACTTCAGTCTTCATCGATGATTATGTGAGTTTGTCACTGTCTTCACATGCCGAATGAATATGATCATATCCATTTTCCCTCATAAGATTCTCATCCTGACCATGTGGTTCTAGTTGAAAGTTCAACTTTTCAAGGATTTTGGGGTTCTCAAGATGATTATTTGGAATTTCATGATCCAATCTATGATTGTCTGGAAGCGTCTTACTTATCAAGCCCTTTTGCTAGAACAAGTTTTAGTATTTTCACATACTTTCCAAGAAGGATGGCATAGATGAAGGTGCATGGACAGCCAACTTTCGAGGTTTGTCTATTTTTAATTCTTGTCAAAAAGGTAAGATCACAAGTTGGATGGAAGTAGTGACTATGACACATCATTTTGATGACAGGAAATACCTTCTATTTGTTTTGCAAGTTATTAAATCTCTTATATTATCTATGTACACTGTTTTTTATCAGTTTTAATTGTTCATATCTTTATGATTGTAGGTCGACAACAAACACATTGGCTTGAATAGAAGTTTCATTACAATTGACCTTGACCTTATAGCTAGTTAGGTCAGGAGTAGTTCTAGTTGCATATTAGTTTCCCTTGCACATGCATCCTACGCTCGCTTTTTGTAGTCTTCTATTTATTTCCAAGATTTTGTCTCGAATTCTATTCTCGGATTAGCCTCCACTTGCCTTTTCCTTTTGATTTTGGCTTTCTTTCCATGTCTTAACTCTTCTTTCATGTTTTGTTTAATAAGATTTCACATGAAGGATGTTCCCTTTGGATCAAAGATAATTTGGCAAAATAGAAAAGGCATTTGTTACACTACAACATTTGGCTAAGCTTTGGTCCTTCTTCTCCATCTTGGTTAACCTTTGGTTAATTATGTTCTGATGAAAAATACAATCATTTCATGAGGAAAGCTCTATGTTGAACCATGATATCCATGTCCATTCTGGAAACCTCATTCCTACATGATTCTTTACATTTGAATGTTTTCCATGTTGATCCAATCAAGCAGAGAAGGACCAGGGGAAAATATAAATGAGAAAACAAATATCATTGGTCTTACATATGCTTCTCTGAAGGAAAAACCTATTTTTCTCTTAATAAGTTAGAATCATTCTTCCTCCCATGAAATGAATAAGTGTCAATGCACATTACTATATAAAATAAATAAATAATGGTGAAAGGAGAGAAAGGCTTTCTACACAGGGAGGTGAAGTAAGAAGCTCCACTGAGGTACTTCCAGGCTCACTAACAGTGGAGTGATGTTTGCTTTCCTAAATGAATTTGTTGGGGTACTATATAGGCCTATGGAGAAATTAGAGATGAAAAACTATACACTAAAAATCTAAAGCTCTATTGCTACATTACCCTTCACATGTATTGAAATGTTAAAATATCATTGGTGATGTGTTTGTCTTCAACCGATAAGGAATGAAGGGGACTATGTTCACATACGCAGGAACTGGGGAAGCTGGAGTGAACCGAATGATGAATCAATACTCCCTAAAGAAATGGACCTTACACAAAGAATTTACCAAGGAAGAGAAGTTAAAGTTCTACTAATGTGTCGCCAAGTGTTGTCGTTGCAACAAACACCCTCCAAAATTTTCCTATACTTGAATTTTGGAGCCTACTGTGGATCTCAAGATCGATCGTTCCATAGTCACTTCTTGGTTGGTTGATATTTTATTAACTCTCTGATCTCCCTTCTTGGATTGTAAGTGATGAAGTGAGTTGCTCAAACATGCTTAGTCTGTAAGGAATTCATGAACGTATTGCTTGACGCAAGCTCCAACATGCCTAGCATAGTCCATCAGGATAGTTATTTTTCAATTTTCAGCCTATGTTGACAGTCCTTACACAATGCCATTGACAGTCACTCACTTGTGGCTATGTTTGTACTAATATTTCGGTGAGTTTTTCAAATTGTCTCTTTTGCACATCTTTGCTTTTGCAAGTGTTTTTTTCATGTTTTTGATGCTTGATTTTTATTTCTTTCACTTTAATTAGTATCATTTTTATGTTATCTTCCCTCTAGAATGTGTTTCTTTCACTATCGTTTGCATATTGCAAGTTCATTCGTGCTCTTCTTGTTCATATAACAAAGGTCATATTTTGGCATGGGAAGTATTTCATATCATGTTAAGTGGATTTTTGCCTTGTTCAACGGTTAAATTTGTTGTTGATGGGTCCTACTAGTCGTGTAGACCTATTTTACACTCATTCCCAAAGGTTTATGCGTTTTCATGCAAGTGTTGTCATTGTCGTCGCAAAGTATATCTTTAGTGTCTCTCATGGTGAAAGTCATTGTAATGTCATCACATTGAGGTTAATATGTTTTTCATGTGTTATGAATGATAAATGTTACATCTTCAACTATTCTAAGCATGTGATCATACTTAACCTTCATCATAATTCACATTGGTCACAATGATCCCGCACTTAACCAAGTCTTGAAAACTTCCTGACTGAGGAATCTTGCATCACTCGACCCTCCTGAATTACACACTGTGTAGTCTCAACCCTCAAGCTATAACCTTTCCTCTTGGATCTTCACACTACATAGTAACATTGCCTAATATCGACCCTTTATCTATAGAACTACATAATTTCTACATCCCAATCAACCTTAATTGTCCACTATGTAGTGTCAAGCCTCAAGCTTCAAGCCTACCACCTTGATCTGCATAATTTCGCAATCAACGAGACTATTCAAAATCCATAAACAAGCATTAGGAAACTACAAGCCTCAAGCCTCAACCCTGAGCTCTTGAACCGCTCAAATGCACAATCTACAGGATTGTTCTCCTGCCAAAACTGCGCATTGGAAAACTCCAAGCTCAAGTCTCAACCTTGAGCTCTTGAGCCCCTCAACTATATAATCACCTCACCTAGAATCTCATAAATATGTATTGTAAAAATTCAAGGCTCAAGCCTCAAGCTTTACCTCCTCAGTCCCTCAACTATGTAGTTCCTTAAGTTTGGCCTTCTAGAATTGTGCATTGGGCAACCTCAATCCTCAAGATCTAACCTTAAGCTCTTGAGCCCCTGAATTACATAATCCTTTGATCCTAGCCATCCTGAGGTGTGCATTTCATAGTCTCAGGCCTCAATCCTAGACATTTCCCTCTGAAACTACGTAATCCCTGAGTCAATCACCCAATCAATAACCTGGTTCCAACCCTAACAAATGATTTAATGAAGGATGTTAGGTTAATATTTTTTAGACTGATGTCATCTTTTCGTGAGTGTATTTTAGCTGTAGGTACTCTATCTTATTACCAAAAGATGATGATGGAGAAAAAGAAGTAGGAGACCATGCTATAAGACAACTATGTAGCTAAAGAGTTAATATTATGATGAAGTGAGAGGACGAATGAAAACTAGAGTACAACAGAACACCAAAGATGAAAATCACATTGAAGACTTCATATTTTCAAGCCATGAGGAGGAGGAAGAGGAAGAACATGTTCTATCTCTCAACATGGTAGAAAGAAAGAAATAAAAAAGAGTGACATGACGTTTCTATGTCATCTGAAACCCATGTCATCAATGTATTGTCATGTCTTTTCAAAATTTCATGTCATCATCTACCACATCATTTTGTGGAATATGTAAATTCTATTTTAGAAAATGTAATGTACAATGGAAGTCCAAGAGCCACCCATGTAATGCGAAAAGTAATCTAGGAAGTCGAAAGGTCACAAAGAAGTCAAATAGTCATGAGGGTAGTCGAAGAGGCACAAGGGAGGTGAAGGATCAACCATTTGTTATATATACACCCTCATTGCTCACGTAAGGGATTTTTCTCCTTGGATACTCCTAGAAGGAATTAGAGAGGAAAATAGTTGTTTTGGAGGAATGAGCGACTACTCTAATTCTCCACTATTGGGGCTAGTGGTATTCACTATCTTCATGTATCTTGGAAATTTTACTTAATTAACTTTCTCATTGAGGCAATACACTTTCATGCATATGATGTTAGTTTTGTAAGACTATTCCTTGAATGCTTGTGATGTATGTTGTTTTCATATGTACTAAATAAATTAAACTATTTCGGTGGCTTTTGTAATTATATTTTTGAATGTCTATTTTATTTTCTTTAACAATCATTTCTTCCTTCTGAAATATTTCATTAGTTGAACAACGTTTCATTCTATTGTATATGCTCGTGTGCCTCTTCTAGATTAGTATTGTTACTTGTCTGTAAATGGCCCACATTTATCTTCCCTTTTGATAGAAGGACCTTGATACTATTTGAAGTTGAACATTTCATAAGGAATACTCACTTCTTGAGCCAAAAATATTTGTATATTACTCTCTTGTGTTGAATTTTTTAGCCAAGGCAAATCTACAAGGATGCATGGCAGCTGGGCCGATACTCTGGATGGGTCTTCTACTCCAAACGATGTGAAGTCTAATTGGAACTTCAAATCAAGGAGACACCCTTGGTTGAGGAATTTCCAACACCATCAATATTAACATATGCCTAATAGGTACCTACTTTTCGATTATGTAGTCCACCTGAAACAATGAGCAAATTTGGATATCTTTTACGATATAATTTATGATTGTGTGGAAGTTTACATGGATGACTTCAAGTTCTATGCAAATAATTTTGAAGAGGCTCTTCAAAAATTAGATAAAGTTCTCATTAAGTGTAAAGAACAAAATATTTCTTTAATTCATGAGAAGTGTTTTATGATGTTTAGTGAGGGAATTGTTTTAGGCCACCATATTTGAAGTGATGGAATTAAAGTGGACACATCTAAGGTAGAATTAATTTCTAAAATTTCAATTCATACTTGCCAAAGAGGTATTACAAGTTTTCTTGGTTTCACTAGTTATTATAGAATATTCCTAAAAGAAAATCAGAAAAATAGCCTCTCCACTTTTCAAAACTCTTACAAAAGATTATGAATTTGTTTCGAATTCTGAGTGCGAGGAAGAATTTGAGACATTGTGTTAGGTCCCTATAATACTAGTGATTCCCCCATTAATATTGTCATTGTATCCTCTTACCGTTATTGTTGTGCCCATGTTGTCACCACATTGTTATTATTGTGCCCCATAGAAACCCACTATTGTTATTGTTATGCCCTTATATTATTATTTTTATGTCGACTTTCATTATATTGTGACCCCTTAGAATCCTATATATAAAAATGAGGTTTAGTTCATTTGAATCATTGAATAATTGTTCATTTATGTAATGTAAAGGAGGTTTCCCACTAGAAGAGGCTACATTTTAAGTCATTTATCTATCTCTTTCTTCTATTTTGTAAGTTGGTTGCATAACAATTGGTATGAGAGGGTTGGATTTTAGGGTTTCACTGCTTCAAAAGGGTCATCATGGAATTTTCACTATAACCTTTTTTCTATGGGGTTTTAGAAGCTGACAAAAAAACCCATTTGATCTTAAATCTTGATGACCCTTGGGTCCAAATTGCAGAACTTTTCTCACTATATTGTCGGAGATATGATCCAAGCAAGGTAGGGTTTGTGTAGGATCCTGAATTACATCCCAAACAGGTGACCCTGGGAAAATCACCATAGAATACTCTCTGAGCATCATATTGAAACTTAATGAGACATTATAGAAAGAGGGAAAACTATGGTTTTCTTTATATCATTTTCAGGTTTGAAAGTTGAAACAGTGACACGTGGCACTTCATACATGTTCTCTCTACTAAAAAAGTGTATAATAAGGTCATCTTGTGAGTTTCGGTATAACTGTTTCTTGGAGAATCCAATTTTGACAAGACTAGTGGCATTGAAAAGAGGACCCCAAGGGCTACCACATTTTGCATTTCAGACCATGGAGATCAAAAATTTTAGGGATACATCAGATTCAATATCAAGCTTCTAGAAATAAAAAAAAGGTGTGTAGTCTTTTTAAAAAAATTCATAAGTTTTGTTTGGAAAATTAGTTTGAAGTGATTAAAATGGAATAGTGAAGAAAATTATCATTAGTTGATGCCTCAAAGAAAGAAAATGGCAACACCTAGTAAGAGACCCGAAAGCTCTACTATGGCACATGAAGAAGAGGAAGAAATACAACATGATATATCAAAATTATGAGACCAAGTGCAACAAATTTCTCTCTCACAAAAAGTAATAGAAGATAAGATGGAGGGTTTGAAGAATGGAATCGATGGTATGAAAGACAACATGGAAGGGTGGAAGGAATTTTTCGCAAAGTTTCTACAAGAAAGGCTTCCTAATGGCCAAAAGATAGTAGAGAAAACACATAATAAGAACAAAATAAATGTTAATCATGATTCGAAGAATGCCAACATTGAAGATTTAATGAAAGATGTAGAAGGTTTGAAGGAATGTTTGACAAAGTTGCTATAAGAAAGGATTCCTAATGGAAAAAAGGTAGTAGAGGAAACTCATGATGAGAACAAAAGAAAAGTTAATCGTGATTTGATAGACTCTAACATTGGAATAAAGACCCACCACATTCCAAAGATTGATATGAGGAAGCTTGATGGCAAGGATCTTCTTTATCAACGATGAGTAATATACTAAGGCTAACTCAAAATGTGATTTAAGTTTTTAAGATGTAAAATTTAATGCAAGATCATATATCTATATTCTTAATTTTATTTTTATTCATATTATTTACACTACATACTAATTTCTACTAACTAATTAACCCATGGTAATATTAAACTTCTCATTAAGGCTATAGGGTCATGGTTCCTCAAGATTCAAAACTTACAACCATAAGTTTTAAAATCACATTTAAATGACAGAGTCTTTATATCAATATTTACAAACCACAATTTCCAGTAAGCTAATTGTTCATTCTATTGTAATTAAGAGTGTTTACGAGTGACTAATTTGATTTTGTTCTAGATAATATGCATATGAATTATTTGGTAAAACAAACGGAAGAAAAACAAGATAATTCAATCTCAAATGGAGTGGTTTCCAATTATTATGAATTCATATCTGGGCTAACAATTACAACATTTCACCTAACCAATTTGCCTTCCATGGCTTTTTAAGTCAATGGAATCATCATACCTATTCTCTGAGATATTACCATAAACACCTTGGTTGCAAATTTTAAATTCACTTAGTCATTTTTATAGACAATTCATATATGTAATTAGCTACAACCATTGAAGAATTATCTCAAACAGTTTTCAAGCATGAAATGTACACCCATTGAGGCATTTTGTCAAACACTTACAACCATATCCCTTAAGGAGATTTCACCCAAATTAACTAGCATGAATCTAAGTTTACAAAATTTCTTTTCCTTCATCAGTAATGCCAAGAAGTGAACCTAATACATAATTAGAACTGTCATCCATATTGATTGTTGCACATACAAAAATTTAGGCACATAATGACTATAAATATTTAAGATTTTTTACAAATAGCTTGCAGCAATGTAGCTACATCCATCGGGAATTTTGAACAATGGTTAGCAGTCACATAACAAGATGCTAGCTATTAAACTATCAAGCAAGCAGTCACAAGTTTATTAAACTATCAATGTATTAACTATTGAGACTTTAAAATAATAATTCCAAGATTATATAACAGACTGGTTTCATAAAAAGAGATTATGGTTCAGGAGCATCCTTCTCAGAATATTATTGTACATTTGGTTGATTTAGGGGGTGATGTTTTTAATTATTTTTAGGAATATTGTATAGATTGAGTGAGAAATTTATACGTGAGGTTTTCAGTTGTGAAATATTCTCAACAATGTGAGAATATCATGGATAATTAATATATGTAGATCACGTAGAGATATTAGGGATATGAGATCCTCGAATAGGAATTAGTTGAGTGAATTATGGAGAAAATCATGGATTTAAAATAATCCATAATTATGTAATTAAGCTATAAATGTAAGCCTGCGGGGAGAGTGAGATATAGTTTTTGAGAAAGAGTGGTAGAGAAAGCTGAGTAGAAGAGACAACATATCAGAGCACGAGATGTTTGGTACATATATGTAAATACTATTATGAATGAAAGGAGCGTTGTGTACAAAGCTTGTTTTTGCGTGATTTTATTATGTGATTGGATCCTTTAATCATAGGCTAAATCCTCTGTTAAATACTATTTTTTGTTGATCGTTGATTCAATGCAGACAAAGATTGAATGAAGAAATGAATCATCACTGATCAAAGGATGGATCAATGATGATATATTACAGGAAGATCAATGGTGTTCACTGGTGAATGCGCACACAGCTTAACATAGGAAATAGACCCAAAATGTTATAAGATCGAGTTAGTTGATGAATTCATGGAGAAAAATTAAAGAATATCTAAGTCATCCGATCAGCAGATCGACAAATCTACGGTCATCGCGTGCTAATAAGCAGGGACTATATTTCCAAAATCAGACGTGATCGTTTATAAAACTAAGTTAATAGCTCAGTTAATCTGGACCGTCCCTTTAAAGGAGTCAGATCTAATGGTATTCGCGTCAAAAAATGCACGGATTTTAATATAAATTTTGGACCCGATGACTTATCAACTGTGGTTTAATCTAGTTGGATTCTAGATTGAGTGTAATAGTTCATTGTGAAGGTACATGATCCGACGGTGATCGTGTGCTGAAGTTGCACATGATTCAATTTAATTTCTGGACCTGAGAAGTTATGGTCTGCAATTTTATTTCTTTTGGTTCCATCGTAAAAGTGAAGTTTCATCATATTCTGAGTAAATTAAGTAATTTCACTATTATAGTAGAATAATGAAGTTGAAAGTTTGAACGGGGTTTTCTTAATTGTTTTGAGTTCTGCTAAAGAGATGCGTGTTCTGGTAATTTAATTAAACAAGGTTTAATTAATTTAATTCTAAATTTATGAGTCAACGCACTTTCACCCCATCAGATTACTAGGTAAATCACAGCTAAAAAAAGAAGCAAGACAAAACACTACGCAACAGTAGCAAATCTGTAAAATATAGCAAATTATAGAACCACATTTTGAAACTTTGTTTTCTGAAATCAAAGTTTGGGTGACATGGAAAAAGGTGCATATACCCACTGAAGTTAAAATGAATCGAAACAGAAATGCCTAGAAATGTGATTAGTTAAAACCACAACAAAAAAAACAAATTCCTATTTTCTCATTTATCACTTTTGTCAAACATATGATGTGCAAACTTATCTACGATTATAAAAAGAGAAGGGAAAACCAAATTTATGCTATTAACATGTTTTCATAAAACTAATTGTAGCCTGAATGCTCTAGCCATTAAAACATGACGTAAATCAAATTGCAATGAAACTATACCAAAAAAGACATACATAAAATAAACTAGAATTATTGCAAATTTCCTTCAACATTTAGTATGCAACATTTGATATACATCCAAGTTTCTGTCAACAACCAAATAAGAGAAAACCATGTAATGAAATACAAAAAAAAACACAATATAATGTTGTCAACATACCTAGTAGTGAATTTATATAACTCAAAAAATGGGAGTATGTTCCAGCTCCAATGTGAGTATGCTCCAGCTCTAATACTCTTACAAACTCATTGTGAACCACACGGTTTTCCTCCCAACCATATCGGGGAAGAAATTCTCCTCCTGGAACCCCTGAGCTTCAAAATCTCACAAGCAGTACCGAAGGACAACAGTAGAGAGATTTGCAAGGCAAACTAAGGAAGCAAATTTTCACTTCCTCTCAATACCACTCATGGCCATCCTCAATAGCTAGAGATCTTAGGATTTTAATAAGAATTTCAGATTTATTATGGAAGAAATTGGCTACTCTCCATATCTCTCCCTCTCACTATTTTCCTCAAGTCTCTTCCACTCTTGGCATCCTCATCCCCCCAAGTGATAATACATGAGACTCATATATAGGAGGAGCAACCAATTCTTGTCAAAAAGGAGTAATATGCATGCACTGGATTACATTTAGAGGAGTGTAACTTATGCCATTAAGGAGAGGTATGCATGCCTTAGTTAAGGAGAGTGTAAAATATGCATTAAAGAGATCATAAGAGGAATATTTTATGACATACTTTTAATGAATGAAAAGGAATATGCCATTCTTTTATGAGTGCATAAAATAGAGTATAATGAATTATTTAAAAGAGTGTGTGTGTGAGAGAGAGAGAGAGAGAGAGAGAGAGAGAGAGAGAGTTTTACATAGAGCCATGAGTGTCATGAAGGAGATGTGCGAATTGATTGAGGAGATGAAATTGACTTTTAGTTCCTTTTCAATAATAATATCATAGTCTCATAAAACATAATAATAATCTTAATAATATTGAGGATTCAATCAAGATTGAACTATTAGGATTGATTAATGATAAGTTAAGGAATTTTTCTTCAACTCCACTTGATTACCAATTTATATAAAGTGATTTACTATTTTTGGAAAGTCGTGCTTGAGATGTTGGACATGACTTTCTATTTTTAGAAAGTCATTCCAACATTGTGAGAATGAAATTTTATTTAAGGAAATTCATCCATGGGTGGTATTTCTATTCTGGAGAATATGGATTCCACACCCATAATTCATGTATCTCTGTGCCTTGGTAGATTGAGGACTCTGCACCATGATCTACTTTGAAGATCAAAGATTCCACAACTTGATCTTTTTAAATATTCAGGACTCCTCGCCCTAAATATACAAGAGTCCACATCTTTATCTTTCTTGGATTTAGGACTCCATGCCATAATTTCCATGCCCTCTGATCTACTATTCTTTGAAACTTTGCATTTCTCCTTATCGTACTGATTGTGAGATTTTACCCATCTGATGGTTCGTTGATAAGGCCTTGTTCAAAGACCTACACACATTACAATCTCATAGATCAAACAAATCAAATGAATTTCATATTGAAATTAAATTAATCACATTTTACCCAGAATGGTGCATGGCTTGCACAATAATTTTTCTTCTAAAAAAATGACTTCCGCAATCATTCATAATTGAACATCGTTGTTTGAAAATTACCAGGTACCCTACCACATCCTGGTCAGTACAATATTAGACATATATAATCACAAAAATCATGTATCATCCATAAATCATAATTGACCTTCTATTCCGCATAACCATGAGAATCCATGGGTCTATGTGTCTCAATCTTGGATCACCATCCATGTCATACCCCTGCTTCATAAATCAGATACAGAAATAAAAACATAGGTATAACATTTACTTAACCAAAACCATCTAATACAAGTAATCAATGATGCCAACTATAAGAGGAAATATAACTATATAAAACATTGCTCCTCAATCCAATGATCAATATGCCACACATAAACATAAAAGGAAATATAACTATGTATATAAAACATTATTCCTCAATCAAGTGATCAACCTGCCATATATATAACTAGTAAAAAATTACCCTTGATAGGAGTGAGAAAACTATACTAGAAGAAAAAATAGCACACTACATACTCCCCCTATTGGAGTAAACTTGGCTAGAAGTTTAACTAAACAAAAAAGGAAAATAAAGATGCATAAATGATGCATCTTCCCAAGTGGTGGAATTAGGACTATACAGGTCCCATTGGACCTTTACTTGTTCCACCATCCAACATCTGAGCTATCAAGTGCGATGGTCGAAAATGTAAACTAGATTTTCCTTAAGAGTCCCTTCATCCATTACATGTAATTGATGGCAAGCTAAAATGTGAAAAGGATCATGAACATGCTTACGTAGTACCAAAATATGAAATACATCACGCATATGATGAAAAACTAGTGGTAAAGCAAGATGATATGCCATAGGTCCAACCCCTTTGATGATCTCAAGAGGCCCAAAAAATTGAGGAGAGAGCTTATATCCTTTCCCAAACCTAATAGAGCATTTTTGAGGTTTTACTCAAAGAAAAACAAATTCCCCTTCTTTAGAACTATGATCCACTCTATGCATATCAACATAGCTCTTATGTCTATCTTGTGCTTGCTTTAATCTTTGCCTTATATGACACACTTCTCCTTCCATCTCTTAAAGAATTTCAGGACCTACTGATATTTTTTCCTCTAATCTATTTCAACTTAAAGGTGTTCTGTGTAGTATTCCATACAATAACTCGTAAGGTTCCATACCAAGGGAGCGATGATAATTGTTATTGTAAGAAAACTCCACTAGAGGAAGATAATCTTCCCACTTAGATTGTTGATCCATTACATACATTCTAAGCATGTCCTCTAACACTTGATTTACTCTTTTAGTTTTGCCATCACTCTCTAGATGATAAGTTGTACTGAAATTTAATTATGTTTGAAGGGCTCCCTGGAAAGTAGTCCAAAATTTACGTGTAAATAGAGAGGCCCTATCTGATATGATTTTCTTAGGAAAACCATGAAGTCTAAACACCTCCTCGATAAATACTTGTGCTATTTCAGATGCTTTGAAAGTATCTCTAACATGAATAAAATGGGCAATCTTAGTAATTTTATCTACCACCACCAAAATGGAGTTATGCCTTTTTGTTGTTTCAGGTAATTCAACAATAAAGTCCATAGATATTTCTTCCCATTGGGACTCAGGAATGTTATGCAGCAGCAACAATCCTACTGGATGCCAATGTTCTACTTTAACTAACTGACATTCCAAACATTTTTCCACAAAATTTGCCACATCCTTCTTCATGCCTACCCAAAAGAGATTTTTCTTAAATCAGCATGCATCTTCTGGACTCCCAAGTGAGCCATATATGTTGCATGGTGAGCTTCTTTGAAAATGAACTCACAAAACCCATCTTGATCTAGAACTAAAATCTTTTGCATGAATCTCACCATACCATCGTCATCACAAGAATATCCTTCTACCTTATTTATCTTAATCCCGTCCCCAAAAAGAGAAACTCTAACTTCCTTGCACCATTCATATACATCTTGTGTCCTCAAGATGTGCTCCCGTAAATCAATCTTCAATGGAATTATTGAAAATATTCGTGGTCTTCGACTAAGTGCATCGGCTACTTTATTCAATGTACCCTTGATGTAAGTTATGTCAAAATCATATTCACTTAGGAGTTCTGACCACCTTCTTTGCCTAACATTTAGATCACTTTGAGTAAATATATGTTGCAAACCTCTGTGATTTGTTTTCAATTCAAATTTCTTTCCCACCAGATAATGTCACCAAAGTCGTAAGGCATGAACTATAGCTACCAGTTCTAGATCATGGGTTGCATAGTTTCCATCATGCGTCCTTGACTTCCTAGAGGCATAAGCAATCACCCTACCATCTTGTGATAATATTACACCCAATCCATCTTTTGACACATCGGTACATACTATAAATTTTCTATCAATATCAGGAATCTTAAGTATCGGAGTGGTAGTCAAACATTGTTTGAGCTCGAAAAATGCTCGCTCACACTCATTGGTCCAATTAAATTGTACTCCCTTCCTAAGTAATGAAGTGATAGGGCTGGCTATTTTTGAAAACCCCTCCACAAATCTGCCAGAGTATCCTGCCATACCCATGAATATATGCACTTCATGCACATTAGAGGGTGTTGGCCATTCTGAAATTGCATCAATATTTTCTAGGTCAACAACAATGCCTTGACTGGAGATAATGTGTCCAAGATAATGGATTTTTGACTAGAAAAAAGAATCTTTGGACATTTTTCCATAAAGTTTATTTTATCTTAAGCATTGTAACACCAATCTCATGTCTTGTGCATGCTCTTCTGGGGACTTTAAGTAGATTAGGATGTCATCGAGGAACACTTGTATAAATTTGTCCATGTAATTCCAAAACACACCATTCATCAGACTCATAAACTCTCTTGGGGCATTAGATAACCCAAAAGGAACAACCATGAACTCATAATGACCAAAACAAGTTCAAAAAGTAGTTTTGGAAATATCCTCTTCTTTAACTCTGAGCTAATGATATCCAAATCAAAGATCGATCTTGGAGAATACAGTGGCTCCCTTCATTTGATCAAATAGATAATCAATGCGCGGTAAAGGATATTGATTTCGAATAGTTGCTCGATTCAATTTCCTGTAGTCAACATAGAGCCGAAGGTATCCATCCTTCTTCTTTACAAATATCACTGGAGCTCCCCAAGGTGAAACACTAGGTCTAATCATACCCTTGTCCAATAACTCTTGAATTTTCACTTGTAACTCACGAAGTTCAACAACAGACATTCAGTAGGGAGCTTTCGATATAGGTTCAGTACCAGGTGTTAGCTCTATGGAGAATTCAATCTCTTGCTTTGGAGGTAAATTATGAAACTCCTCTCGAAAGACATTGAAGAATTCTAAAAGGAAAGGATATTGTTGAAAGGATGAAAGTTCTCCCTCATTTAAATTAATTATAGCATACATTTGACATATTTTCCTAATACGTCTCTTCATATGCAAGAATGAGATAAGACTTAAAGAAACACATCTCCTTTCCCCATGGATAACCATAGATTGGCCCTCAACACTCAAAATATAAGGGTTTTGCTTTGACATCTAAGCAAAGACTAGTGGGCTTCAATCCAGTCCATCACAATTATCACATCATAGTGACCAAGTGGGATCACATAAAGATTCACATTTGTGACACACACTCATAATGAGGTCCTTCACAAGTCCAACATCCATTAGTGGGATCAATTTTCATAAATTTTACCCTTTTATTGGGCGATTCTTGAGTGCAATTATTACTTTGTTGAAGATGTTGCCTTGGATTATTTCGTTGGTTCTTAAAAGTATGATTCTTTTGAAATCTATGATGATGTGAACCACCTGACTTATGTCTTATATATTGGCCTGCCTTTCAAGGAGGTTTCCCATGGAATGATAGATTTGGGGTTTTATCACCCCCTTTGTTCCCCAATAATTATTCCTCAGCTATAATTTCTTGTTGCACTACCTCATACCACATAGTAGGCCTCAAAATGTGCACCTTTTGCTTTATAATAGGATTCAATCCATACAAAAACTTGTTTACCTTGAGGGCTTTAGTATTTAGATGGGTAGCATATCTAAGCAACTCCATGAATCTTACTTCATATTCGAGGATTGTCTTAGTTCCTTGCTTAATATCATGTAACTCATTCAATTTCATCTCCAAGTATTCAGTGGAAAGGTACTTTTCTCGAAATTCCTCTTCAGATTGTTCCCATGTCAAGGTAGACATGGAGTATCCCAATTGGGATTCTAAGTTCATCCACCATAATAGCACACTCTCCTTAAGTTGGTATATAGCTAACTTTGCCTTTTGGTTGCTAGAATAATTTCGTAGCTCAAAACATCGGCATATGTTTTCGAACCAAGCTTCTCTTACCTCTGCTTTTGTGGTACCCTTAAAGATAGGAAGCTCAACCTTTTCCAGCTCTCTATGTACATCTCCATCAGATGATATTTCTTGCCCCTATAATTGAGATGAAGAAGCAGGCATTGAAGGATTTCCCCCAAGACTTCAGACATCTTTTGGAAATATAACATCATATCCCTTACTTCCCTGATGGATATTTTCTCAGATTATTTAGCTTGGGGAGGTGGAGATGAGGCTTCCTTCCTCCTCCTTAATGTTCTCTCAATGATTACTTAACTTGACCAAGGAAAAGTTTAGGTAAGTAAATAAATATTAATAGTCGAGCCCTAGGTCCTAGGGTTTTAACTTGGCTTTGATACCATATGTAAGGTCCCACCTTACCAACCACGAGTATTATACTAAGGCTGAATCAAAATGCAATTTAAGTTTAAGTTTTTAAGACATAAAAGTTAATGCAAGGTCATATATCTACAGTTTTATTTTTATTTTTATTCGTATTCTTTACACTACATACTAATTTCTACTAACTAATTAACCCATGGTAATATTAAACTTCTCATTAAGGCTACAGGTTCATGGTTCCTCAAGATCCAAAACTTACAACCATAAGTCTTAAAATCACATTTAAATGATAGTCTTTAGTGGGATAAATAACATCAATCTTTACAAACCACAATTTCCAAAAACATAATTGTTCATTCTATTGCAATTAAGAGTGTTTAAGATTGACTAATTTGATTTTGTTCTAGATAATATGCCTATGAATTCTTTGATAAAAAAAATGGAAGAAAAACAAGATAATTCAACTTCTAAAGGGGTGGTTTCCAATTATTATGAATTCATATATGAGATAACAATTACAACATTTCACGTAACCAAGTTTCCTTCCATGGATTTTTAATTCAATGGAATCATCATCCTTATTCTTTGAGATATTTCCAAAAACACCTTGGTTGCAAATCCTAAATTCACTTAGTCATTTTTATAGATAATTCATAGATGTAATTAGCTACAACTATTGAAGCATTATGTCAAACAATTTGAAAGCATGAAATGTACAGCCATTGAGGCATTTTGTCACACACTTAAAACCATAACCCTTAAGGCGTTTTCACCCAAATTAACTAAGATGAATCTAAGATTACATAATTTCTTTTTCTTTGTCAGTAATGCCATGAAGTGAACCTAATATATAAGTAGAACTTTCATCTATCTCTATTGTTACATATACAAAAATTTAGGCACATAATGACTATAAATATTTAAGAATTTTTACAAATACCTCGCAGCAATCTATCTACAACCATTGGGAATTTTGAACAATGATTAGCAGTCACAAAACAAGCTTCTAGCTATTAAACTATCAGATAAGTAGTCAGAAGTTTATTAAACTATCAATGTATTAACCTTTGAGACTTTAAAATAATAATTCCAAGTTTATATAACAGACTCATTTCATAAAAAGAGATTACTAGGTAAATCACAACCAAAAAAAAATACAACAAGACAAACCATCAGTCAACAACAACAAATCTGTAAAATATAGCAGATTATAGAATCAGATTCTGATACTCTGTTTTTTGAAATCAAAGTTGGGACGACATGGCCTTTTGGTATAGATACCCCCTGAAGCTATAATGAATTGAAACAAAAACAACCAGAAACATGATTATTTTAAACCACAACAAAAAAACAAATTCCTATTATCTCATTTATCACTTTTGTCAAACATATGATGTGAAAATTTATCTACAACTGTAAAAGGAGAAGGAAAACCCAAATTTATGCTATTTACATGTTTTCATAAAACTCATAGTAGCATGAATGCTTCAGCCATTAAGACATGACGTAAATCAACTTGCAATGAAACTGTATAAAAAAAAACTTACATAAGATAAACTATAGTTATTGCAAAATTCCTTCAACATTTAGTGTGCAGCATTTGATATACATCAAAGTTTCAGTCAACAACAAAATAACAAAAAAC
Organism: Pinus taeda; assembly: GCA_000404065.3. Classification (NCBI taxonomy): domain Eukaryota; kingdom Viridiplantae; phylum Streptophyta; class Pinopsida; order Pinales; family Pinaceae; genus Pinus; species Pinus taeda. The sequence continues at coordinate 69,706 of APFE030570137.1, forward strand.
CATGTAATGAACTACAAAAAAAAACACAATATAATGCTTTTAACATACCTAGCCGTGAATTTATACAACTCAAAAAATGGGAGTATGCTTTAGCTCCAATGAGAGTATGATCTAGCTCCAATATCCTTCCCAACTCATTGTGAACCACCAAGTTTTACTCCAAACCATATCCAGGAAGAAATTCTCCCCCTAGAACCCCTGAGCTTCAATAGCTCACAAGCAATACCAAAATACAACAGTAGAGATATTTGCAAGGAAAACTAAGGAAGAAAATTTTCACTTCCTCTCAATACCACTCATCCCAACCTCAATAACTAGAGATCTTATGATTTTAATAAGAATTTCATATTTATTATGGAAGTAATTGGCTACTCTCCATATCTCTCCCTCTCACTATTTTCCTCAAGTATCTTCCACTCTGGGCATCCTCATCCTCCCAAGTGAAAATACATGAGACTCATATATAAGAGAAGCAACCAATTCCTGTCAAAAAGCAGGAGTAATGTGCATGCATTGGATTCCACTTAAGAGGAGTGTAACTTATGCCATTAAGGAGAGATATGCAAGCCTTAGTTAAGGAGAGTGTAACATGTGCATTAAAGAGAGCATAAGAGAAATATTTTATGACATATTTTTACTGTGTGAAAAATAATATGCCATTCTTTAATGAGTGCATAAAATAGAGTATAATGGATTATTTCAAAGAGAGAGAGAGAGAGAGAGAGAGGGAGAGAGTTACATAAAGCCATGAGAGCCATGAAGGAGATGTGTGAATTGATTGAGGAGATAAAATTGACTTGTGGTTCCCTTTTAATAATAATATCAAAGTCTCATAAAACATAATAATATTAATAATATTTGGGATTCAATAAAGATTGAACGATTATGATCGATCAATGGTAAGTTAAGTCATTTTTCTTCAACTCTGCTTGGTTACCAATCTATGTAAAGTGATTTATTATTTTTGGAAAGTCATTCTTGAGATGATAGACATGACTTTCTATTTTTAGAAATTCATTTCAAAATTGTGAGAATGAAATTTTATTTAAGGAAATTCATCCATGAGTGGTATTTTTATTCTGGAGAAAAGGGACTCCCCACCCCTATTTCATGCATCTCCATGCCTTATTAGATTGAGGACTGCACGCCCTGATTTACTCAAATATCCAAGATTCCACAACTTGATCTTTTTAAATATTCATGACTTCGCGCCCTAAATTTACATGACTCCACGTGTTTATCCTTCTTGGATTTAGGACTCCACACCATAATTTCCATGCCCTCTCATCTACAGTGCTTTCGAACTTTGTGTTGCTCCCTATGTTATTGATTGTGAGCTTTTACCCATCTAATGGTTCGCTGGTAAGGCCTTGTTCAAAGACCTGCACGCATTACAATCTCATAGATCAAAGGAATCAAATGAATTTCACAATGAAATTAACTTAATCACATTTTACCCAAAATGGTGCATAGCCTCCACAGTCATTTTGGTTTTCAAGAAATGACCTCCATAGTCATTCATAATTGAACGTCCTTGTTGGAAAATGACCAGGTACCCTACCAGATCCTGCTTAGTACAATATTAGACATATATAATCACACAAATCATGTATCATCAATAAATCATAATTAACCATCTATTCCGCATAACCATGAGCATTCATGGCTCTATGTGTCTGTTATAGACATTTTTGGGCACTGCAACCCCAATCATAAATCTCTGTAAACTGAGGGCTCCTAAGTCCCTAAAAGTGTTGCTTCACTACCTATAGGAACAAGGTCAGCTGATTACATCATCTCCCAGAAGTTCTCCACTAAAAACTGCTCAGAAATGATCAAAACTAGACCTTATTGAATACCCAATGTAGAGGATGCGATGCATATCACCTTTCCAGTGTATAGGGTGCGATGCATACTGAATGGCCCCTCTGTAGGGTGCAATGGTCAGTAATGGACATATGGCAGGGACAATTTGTGAGGTGGAAGATCATGGAATCTTCTAGAAGCTTCCCCTCTGACACTTTCCTCTCTGTTTTCGACCAGGGCTGAGTAAGAGATCATCAGTCTCCAAGCGGAATCAGGAACTATCAGAGAGAGGACACAAATGAAAACCCCAGAAGATGACTCACCCCCTACAATCATCTATATATGGATCCCTCATCACAGAGATCCAGAGGCTAGAATCTTGTACCTTGTAGAGAAGTGTTGTTGGTTTTCTGGTGTAACTTCATAGTGTTGGGTGATCTAAGCTTTACTTGAGGTGAAGAAGGGCTTTCTTGCTGGAGGATGATGCTGGGTCAAAACATATGGTTGTAATCCTCTTACTATTCTTGATCTTAATAAAGCTATTCAAGTTTTCCTCCATATTCTTGTATGTTTGATTATATGTGCATTTGTATGGTTAACACATATATCATCCTGTGTTATTTATGAATATAGATCTCTGTTCTTTGATAGTAGTATGTTGCTTTGATTCCACAGGTGCTATTTGAAGCTGGGTAGACGGAGAAGAAGTAACAAATACCTATTAGAAAGGAGAGGAATCAAACAAGGAAACCAAGCGCAAGACTAAGGTTGGTGTCCTTTGTTCCAATCTTATCTATTTTCATAAAGGAAAGCGAAAGTAGAGTTTACTTGCTTGTTTCTAAGATAGCTACTAGTCTTATTGGGAATAGCAGCTCCGAGTGGACACTATTCCTAGTAACAAAATGGTGACTTTGCTGGGGAGCGAATAGATTCTTTGTTAGTCTATCTTTGTTTATTTTATAAACTTACAAACGGAGCCTAAAGTCAAGCCAGCTAGCCTTCGAACTGCATTTGTTATACAAATACAAAGAAGATCAATGCTACTTTAGTCTATCTCCAAGTTTTGTTTATGAATTAAACAATCGATCTGCAAACATTCTGATTTCCCTAAGTGGTGGCTCTTGTAACCTCCTTAGATCAACCCCTGTGATTTACATTTACTGAGCGTCACTTACTTGGCCTAAATCCCTTAACTGAATTGAAAATTGTGAGCAAAAACTCATTAAAAGTCTCCTATTGTTACCATCGTGCCCTACCTTCAAGGCATTCTGTACACATCGCACATCCCGTGTGCAATAGGTGCGCTACATACTGAATTCCCTGTGTGACAGGTGCGATGGTTAGGGAAGGTTAACTTTACCTTCAAACTTTAGTTTTTTCCTCACTATTTTTAGTTTTATTCAGGAGTTTTGTTGTCCATGGTCAGTATATCTCTCTGAAAACGCCCTTCTCTTACATCATTCCACCTCTATTGTGCAAATAACTATAAGTGTTTTTATGTGTTGTGCTCCATTTTCAGTTCTCTTTTGCAAAGAAGTAGCATAGTCTAACTGTCGTTTCTTAATATGAAAGTGTCGTAACTATCGTTTTCAGTTATAGAAGACAATCCCATTTTCCTTGATAGTCAATTATACCGTTACTCTTGTATATGATTTGAATTAGTAGTAGTTTTTAAAGTGTTGAAAAGAAATTTTCATTTCGAAATCGCAAAGTGTCTCCCTTACCTTCACTTCATTTTGAAAAGAAATTTGTTGAGTATTGTCGCTTTGAAAATAATTCAGATTTGCACTTAGCTTTCTTCTCGTCATTCATACATAAAGAAGGCTAAAAACAAATACATGCATGTGCATTTGCATTTAGGCTGCTTGGTTTGATTTAGGACAGTGCATTTAGTGTGTGCACTGCGCTCTTTGTTGAAAGACTCTCAACTTTATTTCCTTAGAAGCTAGGATTTTCAATGTCAAAAGAAGATTAAATAGTTGTTTATCGTCTTAGACTACATTTTAGGAATTGCATACACATCACACAGTGAACCTGAAAGGAAAATTTTTAAACAAGATTAACTTAAAATAAATTTAATGAATCTAAAAACGCTTTGGAACCTAATGCATAACATCTAGAGGTCTAGGCTATAGACGTATTCCAGTGTCGTAAAACTTGGTAACTGTTGTTTTCATTATTGGTTGGTGATTCCTCCACTCTGAGATGGCAAGTACCAGTACAGACTTGTGCTCCCTCCTAATGTCAAGTATATATTGGGAGACCACAATAGGCTACATATTTTATCCTTAAGAAGCTGTGTCTGCTGCCCTATCGATCGCAATGCACTGAACATAGCATTTGAGAAGATTGAATGTCATATCGTAAAAAGTATTCTGTAGTTTTACGATTGGTTTGGTAATCCCCTCTGCCTAGATTTCCAGAGAAGTCTATTTTGCTCCTTTTCAGACTCCTTAAAAGAAAAGGTCCATCTGAGCACTTATCACTTCAGGCTCATTAAAAATCGAAGGCGACTAGAGTCATATTTTGTTTTTTCTCGACTCTTAAAAATTGGAAAAACAAGTTGTGTCAAAGCGTCTAAAATTCATTTAATTCGAAAACATTTTTCCCTTTTATTTTGTGTTGATCAAGTAATCCGCAATTGTGGAAGAAAGTCAATCAAAACCATCAACCGTCATTGACTCTAGAAGCGAAACCATTCCTGACAAAGCGAACTCATTTGACCATATCAAAGTCCCCTAGGTTGGTTGGAGCAAGCACTCCGACATCCTCAGAGACTCTGGTTACTCTGAACATTTCTAGTATCCCTGCCTCTACAAAAGAAATTCCGTAGCAACAAAAGGACATTACAACTGATCCTAGTGTGATGGTAAACACTTCTATTCCTGAACTGGCTCCATCTACAGCTGATTCGGAAGGTGTGACTCCCCAAACATCTATTGCTGTAGAACTTATATCTTCTTCAACATCAAAAATATTTTACGGACCTGGCGGTCTGCCTCTTCCTCCTGGATTGATTGCCATAGAAGAGATTATGGAAGATCCTCAATCTAACACTCCAATGCAATTTGGAGCTGGGATCGCCCTGTGTCCTTCTTCATCAGAAGATATTCACCTATCATCGGAAGTTCCTAAAGAATCAATAAGGAATCTCTTGGATAGGCTTAATATGTCTAAACAGCCATCGACATCAAGGATTTTGTTACCCGACACAACAACAACAGAAGTTCCTACTACTACTCCAACAATGTTCATCGGCGTTCCATCTATCCCAACCAGCTCTCAATCGCTGGATGGAGTCCGTCTAGGGGTTGTTTAGACAATATGGACTATTCTCATTTGTTCATCTGGAATTATATCTGGAATCTCTTACGTTGAGTCTCAACAAACTGATCTTTCATAATGTCAATTTGGGAAAACCGGTCCCCAAAGGCAAGTCATTCCTTTGAGTATTGGATTACCATCGTATGGAGGGTCATATACCCTTTCATTGCCTTCTTCGAAAGGTCAACCATGCGAGAGTTCACAACAAAATTTAGGTTATGCTAGAATTAGAACTAGTGTTTGGGTGCCAATCCTACCTCAACAACCAAGAGTTGTATGCTCAATGCAACAAAGTTTGCCTATGACAAATATCCCCACTACCCCGGCTATTGTGGTAGTATCGAAAGTACAAGCGTTGCCAGTTGTATGCCAACCTCAAGCTTCACAGGTTATAATGAAACAACCTCTTGTACCTACGACACAACCGCAATCACCAACTAGTGGAATGAGACAGGTTCAAATGGCGATCACCACCCCCCATCTTGGTCAAACAGTCAGTACTGGACATTGACCAATGACTTCACAACCATGGCTGGCGCAATACCAACAATCACAATTCCAGCAAGCTTACCAAGGATATGAGAAACAAGTCTTTGCAAGTAATGGGCAGCCGTATCAACCATATCATAATGGTTATGCCCATCAACCTTGCGAAAGTTACCAACATCAAATGCTTTATGCTAGAATGCAAAGACCAACTGCTCAAGCAATTCCATCTTATCCTGGGTATGCTCAACCAAGCCTGAATAACCAGTTGCCTTTTGTGCCAACTTTAGAGTTACCAGATCTAAATCGACTAACGAATGATCCAATTTCCTACGCCCCTTGGTGGCCAACGATTCCACATAAACTTCCATCTGATATTCATAAATTTAATGGAAATCTGGGTGAAGACCCATCGAATCATGTGATGACCTTTCATCTATGGTGTTCATCAAACACTCTCAATGATGATTCGATTAGGCTTCGCCTCTTTGAGCGAACGCTAACTGGTCGGGCAACAAACTGGTATATTGAATTGCCTAGAGCTTCATTTGATAACTTCAGTACCTTAGCCACAACCTTTTTAACCCATTTTCAGCTACCCATAAGATACGAAACAGGAACCAAGCTACTTACCAATTTCAAGCAAATGATGGCCACTCACATATCTGATCATATTCATGAATGGCAACGTCATCTTAGAATGGTAAAAACGTATGTTCCTGATCAGCTATTTGCTGAATGGTTTATTAAGTCACTGTTACCTACTATTATAGAAGATGTGGCAAAGGGAGGAGTTGTCACTAAAGAGAAACTTATTGCTTGTGCACAATATCTAGAATTGATATATACTCAGTCTGGCACGCTCTACGATAAAATCCCTGATGCTCCTAGACCAAAATTTTCCATTCCTCCACCTCCTAAATCAAACAAAGACTCTCATGCCGGCGATGGCATGATAGGTGAGACAAGCACTAAAACCGTAAAGGCTACATCGAAAAAGGCCCACATGGTTTCAAGTCAAAATGTAAATGAGGAACTTCTAGCCTCGAAAGTAAATGTCGTGTCGACAGACAAAGGCAAAGAACGCAAGCAACCGGGAGGCAAGAAGAAGAAGCAAGGGAAGAAGAAGAACCAGGGGGACTCATCTCCTAAAAAATCTTCTGCAAACCCTTATGGGAAACCAAAAAGTCCATGCAATATATGTGACGAGGATCACTGGACCAGACACTATCCATATAAAGATGAACTTAGAAAATTCTTCAAAAGTTCGAAAACCTCGGCTGTATTGACTGATCCGTTTCCGAACCCAGGAACAAATTTGGTTGCTAGCAAAAATGCTTCCGCATCCCAAGTGATAATGTTGTCAGTTTCAAAGCAACTAAATGTTGCTCTAATATCGTCAAGGAGTAAAGATTACGAGAATCCACAAATGTTGAACAACAAGGATAATGATCAGCCTAGTAGTTCAATAACAAGTTCAACTGAAGTTGTGCCACCCATCATTCCTGAATTAATGATAAAACCACCAAAGGGAGTAATACACAAATCGATGTTTAATCCTCATGCCAGAGTAGCACAACACTATAATATAGTGGAGGATTTAGCCCAATCACCCGCCGTGATTTCGACTCTTGAGGTACTGCAAAATTGCCCCTCCCAAAAGTAGGATTTATTATCAGCAATAGGTGGGATTGACCCATCGGATTCCAATCTTGTATCTTTTAATCGCAAAGGATACAGCCCTCAGTTACCAACTCAACTAGCTTTCCTCATTCAAGTGAAAGCCCTCAAAAGAATTGTTCATAGAACAATTATTGATGAGGGGGCATCCACATGTATCATGTCGATGAGTTGCTGGAAAACTCTAGGGTCTCCATCCTTATCGCGATCGTCAACGACATTAAAAGCATTTGATGGATGAACATACACCCCGTATGGGATATTAAGTAACTTGCAACTCGAACTAGGTGGCAAAACAATATAAATCGATGTTGAAGTCATCGACAGAAACCTCGATTACAACATCTTACTGGGAAGACCCTGCATATATGCCATGGCTGCCGTTGTGTCGACCTACTTTAGGAAAATTGCATTTCCTTCCCAAGGAGGAATTACAATCATCAACCAAAAAACTTTTCTCCCCAACAGTTTGCAAGTTACGGGAAGCATTCCGATGATCCATGGAAGCCCTAGCGTCCTTCAAAATATCAGAGTAGGCCTATTAAAAGACCCCACATTAATGGGAAATTTTTCCCTACTGCCTCCAACCAATTTCGCAGAAGTGGCTAACATAGGAACCTACAATATGATATATTCCATTCAAAAGATGTCAAAAAACGATGTTAAAATGGATCATCTACAGGTATTACCTCTGAGCCCACAGGAAATATTATAGCAATCAATGTTTTTAGCATGGGAGGCAAACCTGTATCAATGCTCATCAAGAGTTTGGATAGATAGGTCTAAGGAATATGGCACCCCTTCAGATCCTTGGTCGCAAGTACACTCTAGAGACGAAGGAATCATTCAATCGATGATGATTGACAGGCACCATGGGAAGATTACCACCATTGTTCCCATCTTCTGAACTCGAAAGAAGATAATTCCAACAACCTAGACCATCCTTCAGTATTTGAATTTCTGACGAATACTGTAAATACGGTGGATTCCGAGAGAATCCTATACAATATTGAACCCAAAACAGATGTTGTAGAGAATATTCATGTCGACAAATCTTATTCTTCTTCAAAACTAGAAATATATATTTCTCTCTTTCGCAAGTTTAGAGATGTCTTTGCTTGGTCATATGATGAAATGCCAGGTATTGACTCGAGCATAGTTGAACATGAAATTAAGATGTATCCAGATGTCAAACCGGTATGACAACGGCTACGACAGGTGCACCCCAAGAAAGCCGTTGCCATCAAGGCGGATGTTGAAAAACTCCTCCATGTTGGTTTTATTTACTAGGTTTGTCTGACCAATTGGGTATCAAATATTATTCCTATGATGAAGAAAAAAGGAACAATTAGAGTGTGCGTCGATTACAGGGATGTAAATCAAGCTTGTTCGAAAGACAACTACCCTACACCCTTTATTGACCAAATAATTGATGAATGCACCAGATGTGAAATATTTTCAATAATGGATGGATTTTCTGGGTATAATCAAACAAATATCCGCCCACAGGACCAATCAAAGACGACATTCATTTTTCTGTGGGGCACGTTTGCATATTGCAAGCTACCCTTTGGTTTAAAGAACGCAGGGGTAACTTTTTAGAGAGCAATGAACTATGCTTTCCATGATATCAAGAACTTCTTTCAACCATATCTCGATGATCTTCCAGCTCATTCACGAAAGTGGACGGATCATCTGTGGCATTTGAGAGCGATATTTCTACGTTTCCAACACTACAAGATATGACTCAATCCATAGGAATGTGTGCTTTGTGTCAGTTCTGGTTGTTTACTTGGCTTCATGGTCTCAAAGGATGGGATTCGTCTTGACCCATGTAAGGTTCGAGAAATCATCGATTTGCCTCCACCTTCAAACATGCTTCAGATTCAAAAACTCCAAGGGAAAGCAAACTTCCTTAGGAGGTTCATTCCAAATTACGCCGGACTAGCTAAAGGTTGTACTCGTCTATTGAAATAAGAAGTACCCTTCATTTGGGATCAGGTCGTGCAAGCTTCCTTTGATGCTTTAAAGCAATCTCTAGTAAAAGCGTCATTAATGTATGCTCTTGATTATCAAAAAGACTTTAACCTGTATCTGGCTGCAACAAATATGACCATAGCAATGGTTTTAGTTCAAGAAGATAATGGAATTGAACATCCTATATATTATTTAAGCTGAAACTTAAATGATACAGAAATGAAATACTCCTACGTTGAAAAGCTAGCGCTGGCAGCTGTTCAAGAGATACAAAGATTTCGACACTACGTCCTCTTCAGAAAAACTACCATTTTATCAGATTGCAACCCCATGACTTATATATTTTTGTGACAGTTGTTGGGGGGCAAATATTCAAAATGGATAGCAATTTTACAAGAGTTTGATCTAGAATTCAAAAAATCCAATTCAAAGAAAGGCCTGGTATTCGCGAAGTTACTATGTAATCTCCCATCATCATCCAATGATGTAACATCCGAAGAAGCAATCGTGGATGAAAATTTGTTTCTGATATCTTCAAGTGATCTATGGTACGGAGATATAATCGTCTATCTCTACACACAAACATATAGGTCTAATACCTCATGCTTCAAACAACGATGGATTCGATACCAAGTGAAAGACTACGTGATCGTCGGTGATGCCCTTTACTGTCGCGGTATCGATACAGTTCCGCGGAGGTGCCTCACCCATGAGGAGGCCGAAAAAGTCCTGAATGATTGTCATTTAGGCGCATGTGGGGGGAATCAATCTGGTTATGCTACTACACAAAAAAATTTGTGTGCATGATACTTCTAGCCAACAATGTTCAAAGATTGCATAATCGCAGTTAGAAGTTGCCCTGCTTACCAAATTTTCGATAGCAAAACCAGAAGAGCACCCACACCATTGCAACCAATAGTTTTCGTTGGGCCATTCACCCAATGGGGCATAGATTTCATGACATGTAACCCCACCTCGGCTGGGGGGCATGGGTATATCATAGTCGCGGTAGACTATTTTACCGAATGGGTGGAGGCGATGCCTACATTAAACAACAATGGTGAAATGGCTTCCCTTTTCTTTTTTAATCACGTAGTCTCCAGATTCAACGTTCCACAGGCCATAGTCACAGATCATGGATCGCATTTTTGCAATCACATGATGGTTGAGTTGGCTGCCAAATTAGGACTGTCCCATGACAGCTCTACTCCGTACTATCCACAAGCTAACGGAAAGATTGAGGCAATCAACAAAGTCCTCAAGTGCATGTTGCAAAGGATGATCGGGGTGCATAAACGGAGTTGGCACCTGATCCTGTACTCGACCTTATGGGCATACTGGACATCGATGAGAAATTCAACCAGGTTTACACCTTTTCAACTTGTGTACGGTCTGGAAGCAATCTTACCAGTTCAATGTGAAATCTCGTCCCTCAAACTCACAGTTGACCTTCTCGCCAAAACCTCAGAAGAAGAGGCTCGTTTCTTGGAACTAATCTAATTGGATGAACCCCGTCATGATGCAGCTTTTGCTAATGAAGCTCATAAGAAACAAGTCAAAGCACAGTTCGACAAAAATGTCAAACCTCGCGTCTTCTCAGAAGGTGACCTGGTCTTACTTTATGACCAGGAATCTAATAAGTTGGGAGCAGGGAAATTCAAATCGTTATGGATGTATCCCTATATTCTTAAGCATGCATTAGGAAAAGGAGCGTATGAGTTGATGGACTATGATGGGATTCCATTGGCACAACCTCCTAACGGGTTGTACCTCAAGCGTCACTATGCTTAACTCTGCGTAGTAATCCTTATGCTTTTGTTACATTTTTTTTTCTCTAAGAGTAATTATTTTGGTTAGGTAATCCACTTTTTTACATTCGTTGTAGATGTTGAACCTATTGGAATCATTCATTGGATATGCCGATGGAGCGAGTCGTAATTCGTGGAACCTGTCTTTTGGGGCATGGGCCATTTTCAATCCCAGCGGCGAGTTAGTAAGTTTCAGAGGGGTATGTATTGGTTCGTTGATGAATAATATCGTTGAATATAGTGCATTGATAGAAATCCTCTCTGATGCCATCACACATGCCA
>APFE030570152.1:10367-38021 GCA_000404065.3 Pinus taeda
TACCCTCAAGGTAATGGTTTGGCCGAATCTTCCAACAAAAGCCTCATCAATATCATAAAGAAATTGCTGGAGGAAAACAAAAAGAACTGGCATAAGAAGCTCACAAATGCTCTGTGGGCAAACAGACTTTCCACCAAGAAATCCATTGGGATGAGCCCTTATGAACTAGTATATGGCATGGAAGCCAAATTTCCTTCATCTTTGGGCATTCCTACTATTAAACTGTTGCAGGAAATTCATGCTGAATCGAATGACACGCAGAGAAGAGTTAATCAAACCACTCATCTTCAACAAACCATAGAGCAAGTCTTCGACAGAGCTCAAATACTGCAAGAAAAACTCAAAAAGATGTTTGATAAGAAGGCTAAAGCAGAGGATTTCTGGGTTGGCAACAAAGTTCTAAGATGGGACTCAAGAAGAGAGGACAAGGGCAAACATGCAAAATTCAATTTTCTGTGGAAAGGTCCATACATTATCAGCGTTGTGCAAGGCAATAATACTTATTTTCTCAAATCTCCAGATGGCAGCACAGCTGAAGAAGGCCCTGTCAATGGCCGAATGCTAAAGCACTACAATGATCCTTTTGTTTGAAAAAAGCAGGCGAAGTTATATTCTGTACATAGAATGTTTGTATATATCAGCATTTTAATTTTATTTTTGTAAGAATTCATGATGCTAAAGCACGCAGAAGAAAGCAGGCAGTGCTCTACAGCTTAACAGCAGCACAAGTGAAGGAAAGAGCTGCTACCAATCCAAAAGTTCAAATCAATCCAACAGTCAGCACTAACAAGTTCAAAGCACAACCATAACAGAAGAATCAGGGCAATCTGACCTGCTGTTCTTGGCTTCTCACAAGGAAAAGCCATCCCCAAGTGGAGCCACCGTTAGCCTCCTGCTGCAGCAGGTTACTCATATTTAATGATTGACATTTTACAGGCCAAATATGTCATACTTTGCACTCTGCAATGCCCCATATTTGTTAAACAGTCACTAAGCAAAGAAATCTACTCGGATTTCATCTAATTCCTTTCCAATTTTGAAGAGTCATTCCAGTTTTGTAGAATTTTCAGCTGAAGGGAGGTCCAAACAGCGTAATCTTGGTCCCCCTAGGTTTCGATTTCCTGTTTTAGAATATAGAGAATGAAAATCTGTCCAAACAGCTTAATCTTGGTTGATTCTTAGATAGGTAGAGAATCAAAGGAGCCCAACTACTTAATCTGGGCCCTTGGAAGAAAAAATGGTAGTTTGTAGATAGGAAGGCATAAAAAGAAAAGCTGAAATGCTGGGTCTGCAAGTCTAAGTGCACCCAAACTGAAAGAAGAAAAAATGTTGGGTAGGTAGTTTTGAGGTCGCAGAATCTTGATGTCCATTCATGTTTTAAAGTACCATCTCTACTCAGATCACAATCATCAAGCATTTTTTATATGAAGAAGCTCAAACCAGGCATAACTAACTTCCCTTTCTCCATCTTCCCGAAATCATTAACTAATTTCCCCAAAAGAGGTCAAGATCTGCTTGATATCTCTTAGTTTCATCATTCTCCATGTCATTAGCCTGGGTGAAGATCTCCTTCACTCAAGAGGATCCTTACGTTCTCTAGAAGGTTCTATCTCCCTTTTTTGAAGCCTAAGATCTCTGAAACTTAGCGCTTTCTTGTCATCTCCATATTAACTGCTGACATTATTATTTAACTCCCTATGTTTTCCCCATCCCCTTAGTAAAACTATGAAGATAATCCCCTTAAGTAAATAATCCCCTCCCCCTGGTTGAAAATAACCATAAGTACCTCCAGAAATTGCTCAGTGTATCTGAAACTTGGCAAGAACCCTCATGCTGCCCCTTCAAACCATCTTCTAATGCACTGGACTCCTTCCAAAGCATAAAATTCCTCTTTAGGTTATCAGACCCCTTCCAAGACCTCATATGCCCTTCAAAAGCACATATTCACTCCTTCTGATCGCAATAAACCCTTGCCGATTGCCTTAATATTCTTCCGATCCTGGTGAGCCATCTCGCATCGGCATATCGCAATATTTTTACCACATAGGTGTGCCCCTTTCCTTTTTGCCCGATGCGATATCGCAATATCGGCGATTGGCAGGCGCAAGCATTGCATTTCCAAAATAAATACCCTCTCGATCTCTGCCAACGCGATATTGTGATCGCATCGGAAGAAGTTGATCGCATCACAGTAACATATGAGTCACCCTGCCACGTCACCTCGCTGACGTCATCCGCCGTACAGCTGACGTCATGCTAACGTCAGCATCCAGAAAAAGGGAAAAACACACAAGCGCGAAAGTCGAGCTTCAGAGCTCCGAATCGAGAAACGAAGGCAGTTTTCGATGCGCAATTAGCGCATCGCTACAGGAAATGAGCGATATTGGGGAATCTTTAGGGAATATTTTGATTCCTTGGCCCTTTTTGCACCGAAAAAGCCTGAAATTGCCCGATTTTGCCCGATGAAATGGATTTGAAGACAGGGAGAGACCAGAGACAGAGATTAAAGAGTATCAGATCAAACTTACAGAAAGAAAACACATCAAAGAGTATCAAAAAGCGTCGGAGACCATCAATGTAGCGGCGAAGAGTATCAACGAAGATCTTAACAGCGGCCCAAGGCAGGTGAAAATTAAATATCATCCAACAAAGTCAAAGAAAGAGGTGAAGCCACTCAAAACTCTCAAATCATGGTTATTGCACATTTAACTCACACTAGAACAGAAATGCAAATCCCAAAGCACAGTTATTCCAGCAGTGTTGCATTGAGCCACCAAGGGCCACATTGCACTCTTTTGATCCAGCTACCTCTGACACAGTTCAATAGATATTTACCTGCATTTAATTTTGCCACAGTTTTTGGTTTAGAAAGCTCTTTTGCATACCTTTTTTAGGTCGATTGTAATAAATATCTTAAGATATTTACACTATAAAAGCAGCCCTGAATACTGGATTAAGGGTTGGTTTGTTGGTTGGTCAGTAAAGAAGTTATCTTTAGCTGATTTTGCTCTAGGAGAGACTCGCACTGTAATACCTGATAGTTTCTATAAGCAAAGACTGCTTATGAGCTTTGGAGAATGAATTGTTCACTGTGTTTACTGGTTGAAGAGTGATTATGGGATTCTCGTGCTGTTGCATAACTCAATAAGTGCTTCTTACCTCTGTTTCCATTGATAAGTTACCATCTAAATAGCAGAAAAGAAGATTAGCTTAGAATTTGTTTAAATACACTCTATGCTCAATTTCTGTTGTTTCTTTATGTTTTCCTCGGTTTAGGCATAAATATGAATTCCACATGGCTCGTGTTTGCCCTAACCTTAGACAGTTATCCAGGAATTCTTCATTGCCCCTAGATAGAGATCATCTTTCCCTCTGTTAAGTTAAATGAGAGATTCTTAAGTGCCTCTCATTCCTTACATTTCATTCATCCTTTTAGTTTGAAGATTGTGTTATGTACAGCTATCCTGCTCCATATTTCTCTTATGACCAAGAAAACCCACTGGTAATCCTAACCCATGACTCCATGCCCAATGGTTTGAAACTTATCACTTCATGAATTGCCTCTCTGCCTGAAAGCATTTTCCTTCCATCCAAACACAAACAAAAACCCCTAAACCAAAAATCTAGCCTAAAATCTTCAACAAAATTAAATCATCAAGAGAGAGCCCTCTCTGATTGCAGGTGGGCTAGAACCTGCAGTCCAAAGATTAGTTTGTGGTTACCTCGGCCGTATCCCTACAGGAGCCTAGGGACAACCTGAGTGATAACAGTTTATACATTGATCAAAACCTAATAATTTCCAAAGAAAATGCGTGGGGGGCGTTTTACCTTTGGAGAGGGTTTCTTTGTGTTTCGGAAGGGGTCCAAACACTAGGGAAGGGGAAATTTATGTAGAGATGGGGGATCTTACTAAGGTCCAGATGACCTAGTAATTCCGAAGGGATGTTTATGGTTATATTTCAACCAGGGGGAGGGGATATTTACATAGGGGAGCTATTAACATGGTTTTTGAATAGGGGGAAGGGAAATATATAGGGAGCTAAATAATAATGTCAGTAGTTAATATGAAAGTGACCAGAAAGCGCTAAGTTTCAGAGATCTTAGGCTGTGAAGGGGAGATAGAACTTTGTAGAGAAAGTGTGGAGCCTCCTTGAGTAAAGCAGATCTTTACCAAGGCTAATGACATGGAAAATGATGAAACTAAGAGGTATCAAGCAGATCTTGAGTTGTTTAGGGGAGGTTAGTAAGTGATTTTAGGGAAAAGGAAGAAGAGGGAGTTAGTCATGCCTCGCTTGAAGTCCTTCAATTGGAAGTTGTCTGCTGACTGTGATCTATATGAGTGTAACACTTGAAAATGTAGAATTAATCACAAATCAACCTTCTGCAACCTCAAAATTACCTACCCAGCCTACTTACCTAACATTTTTTCTTCTTTTTGGTTTGGGTGCACTTGGACTTGCAGACCCAGCTTTTCAACTTTTTTATTTGATGTCTTCCTGTTCTACATCTACCCTTATTTCTTCCAAGGGCCCAGATTAAGCAGTTGGGCTCCTTTGATTCTCTATCTATCCAAGAATCTGCCAAGATTAAGCTGTTTGGACAAATTTTTCATTCTCTATATTCTAAAACAGGAAATTGAAACCTAGGGAGACCAAGATTAGGCTGTTTGGATCTCCCTTTAGGTGAAAACTTTACAAAAATCGAATAATTCTTCAAAATTTGGAATGCAGTAGATGATCTTTGAGTAGCATTCTCTCATGGCCTCTTTTTGGTGACTATTAGAAAATATGGAACATTGCAGCATGCAAAGTATGACATATTTGGCCTGTAAAAATGTCAATCATGAAATATGAGTAACCTGCTGCAGCAGGAGGCTAATAGTGGCTCCACTTGGGGATGGCTTTCTCCTTGTGAGAAGCCAAGAACAGCAGGTCATATTTCCTTGATCTTCTGTTGTTGCTGTGTATTGAAGATTTTTTAGTGTTGACTGTTGGATTGATTTAAACTTTTGGACCACACACAACACTTTCCCTCTACTGATTTGCCAGTGAATTATGTAGCACCGCATGCTTTCTTCTGCGTGCTTCACCATCTGGACTGTTACAAAATAAAATCAAAGTGTCGATATATACAAACATTTTATGTACAGAAAATAACACCGCCTGTTCTTTCTTTCAAAAGGGATCATTGTAATGTTTTAGCATTCGGCCATTAACATGGCCTTCTTCAGCTGTGCTGCCATCCAGAGATTTGAGAAAATATGTGTTATTGCCTTGCACAACGTTGATAATGTATGGCCCTTTCCACAGAAAATCGAATTTTGAATGCTTGCCCTTGTCCTCTCTTCGTGAGTCCCATCTTAGAAATTTGCTGCCAACCCAGAAATCCTCTGCTTTAGCTTTCTTATCAAACATCTTTTTGAGCTTCTCTTGCAACATTTGATCTCTGTCATATACTTGTTCTCTGGTTTGCTGAAGATGAATGGTTTGATTTACTCTTCTCTGCATGTCATTTGGTTTTTGCCTGAATTTCCTGCAATAGCTTGATAGTAGGAATGCCTAAAGACGAGGGAAATTTGGCCTCCATGCCATATAATAGCTCATAAGGGCTCATCCCAATGGATTTATTAGTTGAAAGTTTGTCTGCTCACAGGGCATTTGTCAGCTTCCTATGCCAGTTCTTTTTGTTTTCCTCTAACAGCTTCTTTATGATATTGATGAGGCTTTTGTTGGATGATTCGGCCAAGCCATTGCCTTGAGGGTAGTAGGCTGTGGAGTGGCCCAAGGTAATATGGAATTTGTGGCAGAAATTGATGATCTTTTTGGATTTGAAGGCAGCAGCGTTGTCAGTGATAATCTTTTCAGGGCAGCCAAATCTGGAAAGGATATTGCTCTCAAGGAATTGGATAATGGTGGAGTCATTGGCTTGTCTGCATGGGATGGCTTCAATCCACTTAGTGAAATAACTTGTGGCTGTTAAAATCCACTTGTGCTGGCCTGAGGAGGAGGGATGAATTTCTCCAATGAAGTCAAGACCCCATTGTTGAAAAGGTTTTTCGATTGAAATGGGCTTGAGGGGCAAAGGTAGTAATTTTCTTTTCCCTTCAAAGATTTGGCATTTGTGACATGAAACAACAAACTTCTTGCATCTGCAAAAAGAGAGGGCCAATAATAACCAGCCCTTAAAAATCTTGTCAACAGTAGACTTCCAATATAAGTGTCCTCCACAGTCCCCTGCATGGAATTCTTTCATGATGCTGTTAGTTTCATTCACAGTCAAACAATTAAGCAATATTCCTTCATGATTTTTCCAAAACAAAGCACCATCTATGACACAAAACTTTGATGATTGCATCCTTAAAAATCTTTTCTTAGTCCTGGACAATCCTGGGGGAGCACACAGGTTTAACAATACAAAGCAAATATCAGCATACCATGGGGATTGTAAAAAGGTTTCACTGATCTGTGGAGTCGCCAGCTCTGGTTCATTGTCTAGTTGATTAATGTCTAAGGCTTGGAAATTTGTTTCTTACATTAGTTTGGCTAAACCTTGTCCTTTTATTAGCTTGGTAGATTTTATCTCTATGTCATATTCAAGAATGCTGGCAATCCATTTGCCTCTTTTGCCTTCTAGTCCCTCTTGAGTTAATATATCTTTTAAAACGGAGTCTGGGACATAGGCAATCATGTGGGAGTATAAGATGTAAATTCTAAAATCTTTGATGGCCTTAACCAGGGCATAAGCCTGCTTTTCCATAATCTGATATTTCAAGGGTGAATCTCTTAAAGCTCGGCTGAAGAAAGCAATTGGATTTTCATTACCTTGATCATCTTTTTGCAAAAGGACATCGGCTATGGTGTGCTCAGATGCAAAAGAAAAAATGATAAAATCTTTTTCGAATTGCGGACTGGTGAGGACAGGCGTTTGAGTCAAGGCAGTTTTGATACTCTCAAAAGCTTGCTTGGTTTCAAAAGACCATCTTACCTTGGCATCTTTTTTTAACATATTGCTCAATAGCCTTATTAGCTCAGCTAGGTTTGGGATAAATCTCCTTAGGAAATTGATCTTTCCCAAGAATGCTTGCAACTCTTTTATATTTCTTGGATATGGGAATTGGAGGATAGCTTGAATTCTTTCAGGGTCAATTCTAATCCCATCTTTTGATATGATGTGGCCTAGGAGCTTGCCCTCCTCAAGGGAAAACAGGGACTTCTTAGGATTCAAGGAAATGCCATATTTCCTGCATGTGATGAAAATTTGCCTTAGATGTTTAAGGTGCTCTTGGTCAGATTTGGAGAAAGGGGTTAGGTCATCTAGGTATACAACAAGGAAATCATGTATCTCCTTGGCAAATGCAATATCCATTGCCCTTTGAAAGGTAGCACCAGCGTTTTTCAACCCGTAAGGCATTTTAACGTACTTAAATGTTCCCCACGGTGTGGTAAAGGCTGTCTTGTCTTGGTCATCTGGGTGAACAAGTATCTGATTAAATCCGGAAAATCCATCTAGTAAAGAAATTCTAGAGGATCCCACTACTCTTTGTAAGATATGGTCCATTTTAGGCAAGGGTAGTGGTCTTTTAGAGAGATCTGGTTTAAATTTCTCAAGTCTACTCACAGTCTTATCTCTCCTGATTTTTTCCTTGTGGGAACTAAGTTAGATACCCATTCAAAGAATCTGATGGGTGCAATGATACCTGCTTCAAACATTCTCTTTATTTCTTTTTCAATGAGGGGAAAAAGCATGGGGTTGATTCTTCTAAGCTTCTGTTTGAACAGTTTTTGATTTGGTTTGAGGGGAATGGTGTGTTGGGTCACTCAGGTGTCATAGGACTTCAAGTCCTCATAACTCCAAGCGAATACATCTTGGAATTCTTTGAAAAAATCCACATATTTTGGTTTTTGATCAGGGGGCAGATTTTTGGACAACTTAATCATTTTGGGTTGTTCTGCTGTTCCTATGTTGTGTTCTTCTATAGCAGCATTTAGAGGCTCCATTTTTTGCTTTTTGGGCACGTCGTTGTCATCAAACATGTCTTCTAATGGAGTAAGGCCAGCAGGTAGAAAATTACTCTTTAGATCTATAAACTCATCCTCTGCTCTGGTTGTTTCCTCTAAACACATTTATTTCATCTGTTCTATGTTTGCATTGTCAAAAAAAGTTGGGTTAAGGATTTGTTTAGTTGTTGCAGCTGTTAAAGCCTGCTGATTTTCTTCTATTAGCTGTTGGGAATCGTTGATGGCATCCATGTCAATGTTTGTGTTCGAAACTTCGCCCTCAAGAGTGAGGAAATTGTTAATTTGGGCATCATTTTGAAACACTTGCCAATCCTTGACATTGTTGGGGACCGAGGGTCTATGTTTTATCTCAGCAGTGAAACGGTCGTTTGGTTCAAAAGGAAGCTTGCATGTGCTAGCAAAAGTTGCTAAACTGTGAGCATGAATATTATGGTCTCTTGAAACTTTGGCAAGCTTGGACTCATTAAAAGAATTGAGTATTTCTGTGGCAGCAGTCTTGTCAGCTCTCATTCTACCGTCATTCGTAACAAAGTTACCTTTCATTTGTTGTATAATTAAGTCGGAGTCACCTAGAATGGACACTTTAGTAGCTCCTAGAACTTTGAGCAATTTTCGGCCTAAGAGGAGAGCTTCATACTCTGCCATGTTGTTTGTACATCTGAAATTTAATCTATAGGCATGGCCTTCTGCATGATTGTAATGTGTATTGTAGATCCATACTCCTGCCCCTGCTCCTAATTTATTGAAAGAACCATCAAAATCCAAATACCATGTGATTTCTTGCTTAAGGTTTGTATTAAGAGTTTCAGTTATTTGAGGATTGGGCAGACTTATCATTTCATTTTCGGGAGGTACTTTTTGTTTGCTAGTTGCCTTGAATGTTGTGGCAATTCATGGACATTGGAAACTGATTCCTCATTGATGCATGTTTCTTGCTCTGAGGCTGAAGGCTTATCATCAGTTGGAGGATTGGTGTCATCATTAAATAAAATAAAAGAATCCATATCAGAATGGATTGAGTAAATTGGAAATTTTTGGGGCTTTTCCTCACTGCTTACCATATATTTCATTAGTGTTTCTCTATATAGTCTCTTTGGTTGCCCAAAGATAGATATCGTGGCATAAGATAGGTCAAGTTGAAGGGATCCTTGCAGTTTTTCTCCCCATGATCTTGATAGGAGCATGCCATACTTCGTTGGAATGTCAGCAACTCCTACGTCCATTAGGATTGTCTTGTTGGGAAATTGGACTAGAGACACACAAAGGTCTTTGATTAACCCTAAACACTTGACTTGACTTGAGTCAAAGGAGTATAAATCCTTATAGGGTCTTGTGACATCAAGGTTCAATTTTTCCATTACAGCTTTGGGCATAAGATTATGTGAAGCTCCTGAGTCAAACATGGCATTATGCAAGATTTTGTCATGTATGTGCAAACTGACATAAAAGGGTGGAACAGGTCCATATGTTGATTTACCGTTAACTTCTGGACCAAACAACAGCTCAGGGGTATCATCTAAAACATTTACATCGTCCCTGATCTTTGGTAGTTGAAGTGACCTTGGATTTGTTGCCTATATATATCATGTTTAGCAAGTTCTGAGAGGGGAATGGATATCTTGAGTTTTCCAATTTCTGCTTCTAAGTTAAATGGTTTCTCCAATGGATTCTTAGTGTTGATAGTAGCATATTTCTTTTTTTCAGGCATATTCTCTATGTCTTCTTTCTGAATGACAGTTTGTGGTATTTCTGTTTTGGGAAGATTTTTTGGATTGCTGTTCAAATTTTCTTTTGAGAGAGAGGAAGGTAAAGGTTGAACAATAGGAGGCTACATGTCTGTTATGTCCTCTACAGTTACCTGATGCGGGTTCAGGACAGCAATATCAGCTGGTTGGGTTATCGTGACCTTGTCTTTAATTTTGTTGGGCTGCTTGCTATCCTTTTGTTCTGTTGGGTGCAGGGACATCAATGGTCCTTTTTCTTAACTTATATTGTTTGTTCACTTCATACACAGCAGAATCATAACCTTGTTTGAAATCAAGGGACTCTCCCTACTTGGTCTGAAATTGTTTTACATCAGGGTAGTTTCGGTCCTCTTCAATGAGAAAGATTTTTTGTTCATTATTCGAATCGATCAGGTTCATGTGAGTCTCATCTGTGGGCTCACCAGATGTGGATGCCTCCGCATAATTTTCTTGGAAAGGAGGCCTAATTTCATGGTCGGGACTACCCCTTCCAGCATTTGTGGTCTGGTTTTTTCTGAAGTTCGGGTTCCTTATGGTGTTGGACTGTTGTCCTTCCCATGATGATTTTCTCTCAACGCTCTCTACTCTGTCTCTTAGCCTGTGCATGTCTGATGATAGCATCTAGTTTTTTATCTAAGGCTGAGGGTTCTTCCTTGAAAGTAGTTCTTCTCTCGGTTCTGGCTCTGTTTCTTTTGGCAATTAGGTTTGCCTCCACACTGACAGCAACATCTTGCATCTCTGCAAGGCTTTGAGGGGCTCTTTCCCTTAACTGATATGCCATCTTAGCATCAAAACCATCAAGGAATTTGTATAGAGCAAGACCAGGTGGAGGTCTCAAATTTGAGGTATTGCATTGTAAACGTTATTAAACCTTGCACAGTAATCCAAGACAGCCTCTTGAGGTCCTATTTTGATAGTATCATACTCAGATAGTATGTGCAAGGGGTCTTTCTTTTTCTCCCATCTGTTAATAAATGTCTGGTATAAGGCTTCTGGATTTAAAATGGAATTGGGTGTAAGTGCCCTAAACCAAGTTCTGACATTGCCGGTCAAACTTTGGACAAAAATCTTCATTCTGACACTGTCATCGTCAATATCATAACTCTCAAAGTAAACCTGCGTCTTCTTGGTATGCTGTAGGGATGTACAGGAATTTGTACCGTCGAAATAGGTAATTTTTGTTTGATAGTCCTGAGGCATAGCCCCGGAATTGGCAGGCAGTTGTAAGGGTGCATATCTATTAGCCATATTAATAGGGATAGGAGGAACAACAGGGATAAGGGGAACGACTGGAGTGACTAGGATACTAGGAGTGGTAGTGGTAGTATTTGTTGTGAATGGAGGTGTAGACACAGACACAACGGTTGGGGAAGTGGATGATGAGCATGGGGAAGAAGGGTTTGAGCAGAACAAAACTTTGACAGGGGTTGCGAAACTACTAGGTAGAACTATTTCGGGAATAGAAGCAGCAAAATCTTCTCGCTATTCTTTCTTTCTGCGGATTTTAGGGATTATGTTAGGGTTTTCAAAGATAACAGGGGGATTCGGATCTGTATTCGATCTGGTGTGGCGCGAATGCTTCTTGGGAGCCAGCCTCTAACTTGTTTTTTGGGAAATTTTGTAAGAACATAGGTCGACCGAACCTTTTAAGGTCAGTTTCTTCCTCTATGGAGCTTTAGACTGGTTTTGTGAGATTATCTGAGGAAGTCCCCAGTGGATTCGCCATTATGTTATCACTCAGGTTGTCCCTAAGCTCCTGAAGGGATACGGCCGAGGTAACCGCAAACCAATCTTTGGATTGCAGGTTCTAGCCCACCTGCAACCAGAGAGGGCTCTCTCTTAAATGATTTATCTTTGTTGAGGCTGATTTTAGGCAAGTTTTTGAGTTCAAGGGTTTTGATTTTTTGTTTGGATGGAAGATGATTGTGAGGCAGATAATTCCAAGCAGAGAGGCAAGGGAAAGTCTGATAAGTTTCAAACCATTGGGCATGGAGTCATGGATTAAGGTTTGCTATTGTGTTTTCTTGGTCACAAGAGGATTATGGAGCGGGATAGCTACACATAGGACAATTATCGACTTGCTGAAGAGATGGAATGATAATCAGTGATAAAGGGCAATCAAGAATCTTTCACCAACTGATAGGGAGGAGAAGTGAATGAATGGTTATTTAGGAGCAGTTAAGAATTCCTAAACTAACATTCATATGTGAAAGAAATAGCATAAACAAGATCATTTAAGTATACATGTTCATAACTATTCCTGATGAAAACATAAAGAAATTGCAGAAATTGAGCCTAGGGTGCAGCCAAGCAAATCCTAAATTATTCTTCTTTTCTACAACTTCGATGGTGGGTTTATGATGACACAAACATAAAAGATTAAACAGAGCTAAAGAAACACTTATTGAACCATGTCAAAGCACAGGAATTCCATAGTCACTTATCGAACAGTTAAACACAGCGGACAGTTT
Organism: Pinus taeda; assembly: GCA_000404065.3. Lineage (NCBI taxonomy): Eukaryota > Viridiplantae > Streptophyta > Pinopsida > Pinales > Pinaceae > Pinus > Pinus taeda. The sequence goes on from APFE030570152.1 coordinate 22,602, forward strand.
CAGAATCCATGCTTTCAACAATCTTTGATTATAGAAAGTACCAGATTTACAGTGCAAGTCTCTGCTTAAAAATATCGAACTAACAAAGAACAAACAAGCAACCAACCAACCCCTACTCCATTCTTCAGTGTGGTATATATAAGCAAAATATATAAATTCATTTATTACAACCGACCTAAACAGGTCTGCAGGAAAAAGGCTTTCTAAACCTAACTTATGCTGGAATTAAATGTAATCAAGTATTTTTGGGTTGCGCCAGTGGCGGGTGGATCAAAAATTAAGTTAATATGATGTCCTTTGTGGCTTGGTGCAGTGGTTCTGTCATAACTGTGCATTGAGTTCTGGTCACTTGATCTCCTGTGAGTTTAATGTGCAGTCATTTGTGCTAATGAGCTTTCAATGTGTCCTCAACTATTTCTTGACTTTCAGGGCTTTCCCTTTAATGCTGGATTTGCCTCGAGCCCTGAGAAAACCTCCTTTGATACGCTTCGCTGCTACTCTGATACTCTTTTATGTGATTTTAGCTGCATTTTTGATCTGATACTCTTTAACCTCTGATCCCAGTCTCTCTCTGTCTTCAAATACGCTTAAATTGGAAAAATCGGGCTTTTTCGAGCCTTTTTGGTGCAAAAAGGGCCGAGGAATCAAAAGATTCCCTAAAGATTCTCCAATATGGCTCATCGAAAACTGCCTCTGTTTTTCATTCCGGAGCTCCGAAGCTTGACTTTCGCGCTTGCGCGTTTTTCCGTTTTTGGCTGCTGATGTCAGTTGTACGGCAGATGACGTCAGCAGTGGGGTCCTCTGGTATGGATGTGACGTTAGCATGCTGACATCAGCAGGGTGACATGGCAGTACGTTGGGGTGATCACGTGGCGGGACACGGTGGCAGGTGACATGGGCCAAGCGCAGGCAAGTGGGTATGAGGTGGAGCCGACGTGGCGTGATGACGCGGCGCTCCTGTTACATGGGGGAAAGGCGGTTTTGACAGGGCATCGGACCGCTTTTGATACAGAATTAGTTTCTGTTAGGGGCGGCTCGATGCAATGGGAACGTGCCAACTATCCCGGTGTACGATGGTAAAACCGTTGGACATCGGGTGCTAACGTGCCCACACAAAAGGGCGCTCGATATGGATATAAGCCGTCGGATCTGGGAGAGGCGATCGGATGGTGGACGGGTGGAGAAGGTGCGTGAGGTTTAGTGAAACAGCGCATGCCTTAGTTTTTTAATTTTTCACGGCGCGGGTGGGTTTAGACTTTAGGAAATGGGTTAATGGGTTTCGGCGCTTGGTTTATACATTGATCAAAACCTAATAATTTCCAAAGAAAATGTGTGGGGGAGGTTTTTTCCTTTGGAGAGGGTCTCTTTGTGTTTCGGAAGGGGTCCAAACACTAGGGAAGGGGAGATTTATGCAGAGATGGGGGCTCTTACTAAAGTCCAGATGACCTAGTAATTCCCAAGGGATGTTTATGGTTATATTTCAACCAGGGGGAGGGGATATTTACATAGGGGAGCTATTAACATGGTTTTTAAATAGGGGGAAGCGAAATATATAGGGAGATAAATAATAATGTCAGTAGTTAATATGAAAGTGACCAGAAAGCGCTAAGTTTCAGAGATCTTAGGCTGTGAAGGGGAGATAGAAATTTGTAGAGAAAGTGTGGAGCCTCCTTGAGTAAAGCAGATATTTATCAAGGCTAATGACATGGAAAATGATGAAACTAAGAGGTATCAAGCAGATCTTGACCTCTTTAGGGTAGGTTAGTAAGTGATTTTAGGGAAAAGGAAGAAGAGGGAGTTAGTCATGCCTCGCTTGAAGTCCTTCAAATGGGAGCTATCTGCTAACAGTGATGTGTACGAGTGTAACACTTGAAAATGTGGAATTAATCACAAATCAACCTTTTGCAACCTCAAAATTACCTACCCAACCTACTTACCTAACATTTTTTCTTCTTTTTGGTTTGGGTGCACTTGGACTTGCAGACCTAGCTTTTCAACTTTTTCTTTTGATGTCTTCCTACTCTACATCTACACTTATTTCTTCCAAGGGCCTAGATTAAGCAGTTGGGCTCCTTTGATTCTCTACCTATCTAAGAATCTGCCAAGATTAAGCTGTTTGGACAGATTTTTTATTCTCTATATTCTAAAACAGGAAATTGAAACCTAGGGAGACCAACATTAAGCTGTTTGGATCTCCCTTTAGCTGAAAATTTGTACAAAAATGAAAAGACTCTTCAAAATTGGAATGTAGCAGATGAACTTTGAATAGCATTCTCTCATGGCCTCTTTTTGGTGACTGTTAGCAAATATGGAGCATTGCAGCATGCAAAGTATGACATATTTGGCCTGTAAAAATTTCAATCATGAAATATGAGTAACCTGTTGCAGCTGGAGGCTAACAGGAACTTGGCAACCATTCACAATCAGATATACTTATATTGTATTTATTTCATTGCACTGTCTTGAGTTTTAATAAAAGCATTAATTCCAGTTGTTGATTTCTGTGTTCTGTGTATACATATACATATCTATATATGCTTTTGGCAATCACTAGAACAATTAAAAAATAAGAAATATTGATTCACCCCCCTCTCAGTATCCAACATTTGGAGCACGATGTTTACATTTGGGTCCTCTTTGCAAGGCTCAGAGCTCATCATTTGTAGGTTCTGAGTCAGGGGATGCTGAAGTATTCCTTTATCGCGCAACCTTGCTATCAGTGTAGGGCAGTCCTCTGTCTCATGATCAAATTGGGTACAATATAAACATGATGCTCTCGTTGTATTTGTACAATTGCGGGCATAATGTCGTGGCCTTCCACAATTGTAACAAATCAGCTGTCTGTGACCCCTTCCTGGTCCCATTCCACCTCGACCTCGCCCGCGCCTCTGAAATCTAGTGCCCGCCATCCCTGCATTTTGATTGAGGGCTCACATTTTAGTCTGAACTCTATACGCAAGAGTCTAATCCACCATCAGTTCATAACTTCTACCGGTGTGTTCATCATGGCCTACTGACTTGTAGAAAATACAGAACAATTGTTGGGACGTCTGCGTATACTTTTGTAATAGGTGACAGTTATAAGTAGCATGCTTCCCTCCTATTTGACAAATCGTGCATCATAATGTAGGTGCCACGCTCAATCCTGCTTGTGCCTCTAGTCTCAATGGCATTGACCTTCCTCTCACTAGGTAGTTCGCAAAGACTAGACAATGGTCCTTGTCATGCCCCTAGCCTTTGTATTTTATGCACCATACCTCCTCGCGCGCCTCTGGGTGAGTTGTCCTATCCTGTTTCAAACTCTGCATTTCTAGACACAAGCTTTTCAGTTGCACATGGATTTGTTGGACTCCCAGGCCAGGATCTTGTCTTGGGGTTTCGTGCAGTCTCATTGCAATCTCCAAAGCTTCAGCCTGGGTGGATAACTTCTGCTCCAACAACGCCATCCTTAGATGTGGCATTAGTGATGCTCAAACCATGTGTAGTGTTGTCCATCCATCAAGGTCATGTTGGCTTCACGAATCATGCCCTTCAGTCTCTGATCCAGTTCCCAGGCGGTCTCACCTAGAAGCATCGCGATTTCCTTAGACCTGATAATTGACCGTGTCTCTGATTTTGGGCTACTAAATTCCTTGTTCAGCATAGCTTGGATATTCATGACCCTCGTGTTTGGATTGTCATTAGAGTGCTTAATGTACCATGTTACTGCACGATCATGCAACATGCTTACTAGTGTTGTGTTCATTATGTTGTCATCCATGACTCCTTGCGCTTCCCATACAGCCTTTACCACGAACCAAAATTGGTCCGGATCTTCATTCCCTACTCCTTTGAACAGCGATAACTTTATTGTGCTCTCCACATTGCACTGTGGTGGTGGCAGAGGTGGTGTGGGTAGAGATGGGGGTAAATATGGTGAGACTAGTTGTGGTGTAGGTGGAGGTAGTATGCACGAAATTCGTTGCCTTATCAAACTGATCACACTTCTTGGTAAAACTTTCGTGAGCTCTTCCTCACTTTCTCGCTGAGGCGAAATCAAGGGGCTATTCTCTATCTCTATGCTACCTTAGTTTCTATAGATCCTCCCACTTCACGTAGCCACAAACATCAATTTATTCGCATAACCCACTTTTCACACAGTAGCATTTTAATCCAAGTGTTCAAATATTTAATGTACTTACCTCGCGGTCCTTTGAGGAAGCGTCGTTCTGCCTCGCTGTAGCTAACTACCATGAACTCGGTGATAAACCCTCCTATAATTCAATCAAGCTAATGATCCACAACGCGCACGATCTTATCTTCTAATGCTTCTAGTCTGTGCACCAACTCTAGAGTCCACACAATCGGTTTGTCGAGCTGTTATGCTCTTAACCTGCAAGACGATACCAGAATACTAAATATGCGAAGAAATATACCCAGAACATAGAACAGTGAGAAACAACAACAAGTATTTTATTATTCAGAAAGCAATGTTCACTTGCCTCTTCAAGGGGGCAACCTTCAATAAAGCCGAGCTCGATTACAAAATAAGACACGATGCTCCTCGCAGGGAGTCTCTATCCTTTATAGATGCTTCATACATGCAATACCATGGAGCAATACCATGGTTCTTATTAATACCATCTATCTAATACCATGGCCCATTTGCAACTAACTGTGGTCCCGTCATTAAATGTGAGCTAACCACTTACAATTATTAATATGGGCTTGATTGACTCGTTACTTAACTATAACTATGACTCAATCCTACTACATAAATAAGGGGGTTAGGGTGGGACCCTAACATGCCCTCCCCCATAAGAATAGCCTTGTCCTCAAGGCTAAAGCTGCAGAAACTGTTGAAGAATAGTGGTTGGTTCCTAGGTTGCATCTTCCGAAGATGTGTCTTTCCATTTGACGAGGACTTCCTTGATCATGCGGCCACACAGGTGTCGTTCTCATGTGTCTAGGACCTATTCAAGTTGGATCCAGATTGACCCTTCTTCATGCAGTTCAGGTAGACTGGTTTGAATTCTCCAATTGTTCCCAATCACTTTCTTGAGGCATGAGACATGGAAAACTGGATGGATTTTTGCAGTGGGTGGCAAAGCTAGCTTGTAGGCCACTTCTCCAATGCGCTGAAGTACTTGATATGGTCCGTAGAATTTTGGAGATAGTTTCTGACACCCCTTGTCTTTGAGTGATGTTTGCTTATATGGTTGCAACCTCAAGAATACCTGATCTCCTTCTTGAAATTGGTGTTCTGAGTGATGTTGATCTACCTATTGCTTCATGCGGTTTTGAGCTTGATGAAGATTCTCTCTAAGATGGGTGAGCATGGTTGTGCGGTTCTGTAGGAATTGATCCACTGCTTGTACCTTTGAGCACCCATTGATATAAGAAGTAGGGGAAGGAGGGAGTTAACCATAAACTACTTCATATGGAGTAATTTTGGTGGTGGCATGATAGTTGGTGTTATACCACCATTCAGCTAGAGGTAACCACTGTACCCAGAGATGTTGTTTTTCTAAAGTGAAACACCTAAGGTAGGTTTCCAGACACTTGTTGATTGCTTCAGTTTGACCATCAGTTTGTGGATGATAGGAAGTACTGAGCTTTAGTTGGGTACCTTGTAGCCTAAAGAGTTCCTGCTAAAAATTACTGGTGAAGACCGGGTCACAATCAAACACAATGGAAGTGGGCATGCCATGCAATTTGAAGATCTTATACATGAAAGATTGAGCGACCAAATTTGGTGTAAAAGGGTGGGGTAGGGCACAAAAATGAGCATACTTAGAAAGTTTTTCCACCACCACCATGATGACTGACTTGTTTCCTGACTTTGGAAGACCTATAATGAAATCCATTGAAACCTCTGTCCATATTGATGTCGGGATGGGAAATAGTTGTAATGTGCCTGGTGCTTTGACATTCTCTCCTTTGTGGCGCTGAAAGACATCACATTCCGCAACAAAAGTAAGATTGTCCTTTTTCATTATCGTCCAAAAAAATGATCTTTGAGTGCGAGCATACGTCTTCTGAAAGCCTGCATGTCCTGCAGTGGGGGATGAGTGCAACTCCGCCAAAATGCGGCTTTTGAGGGTGGACATTGGTGATAGTATGACTCTGTCCTTGTAGCGCAGAATCTCATCCTGCCACGAGTAGCCCTTGGTGGAATTTGGATCCGCCTGCAATTGAGTAATGAGTTGGGAGAGCCAGGGATGTGAAAACCATTCCCTGTGAGCCTTGTCAATCCATTCTGGAATGAGAAGGGAAATTGTGAGCAGGGTACTTTCACCCTCAAATTGGTCAGATAATGCATCTACTACAAAATTTTCCCGCCCTTTCTTGTAAATTATCTCATAATCATATCCCAGCATTTTGGCAAGCCATCTATTTTGTTGTGGTGAGGATAGGCGTTTCTCCAAAAAATATTTAAGACTTTGATGGTCTATGCGGATTTGGAAGCATTTCCCCAACAAGTAAGGTCGCCAGATATCTACTGCATGTAAGATGACCATCATTTCCTTCTCATATGTAGATTGTCCCAGATTCTTCCCACTTAGTTGTTGGCTTGTGAAGGCCAAGGGTCGACCTTCCTGTATTAAGACTGCCCCAATACCTGTACCCGAAGCATCACATTCAATGACAAAAGATTTGGTGAAGTCAGGTAGTGCTAAGATTGGAGTGGAACACATGCCATTTTTGAGAGCTGTAAAGGCCTGTTGTGCTTCATCATTCCAGAGGAATTAATTTTTCTTGATGAGTTGAGTGAGGGGACTCACAATGCGACCATAGTTGCGGACAAATTTGCAATAGTAGCCCGTGAGACCCAAAAATCCTCTCAGGCTCTTCAAGGTCTTAGGTTGAGGCCAATCTTGCATTGCCTGGATCTTTTTGTGGTCCACCCTGACACCTTCACGCCCCACAATGTGGCCAAAATACTCAACTTCTTCCATGCCAAAAGAACACTTGGACATCTTAACAAATAATTTATGCTCACGGAGCAGGTGCGAGAGCTGATCTACATGCTGAAGATGTGCGGCCCAAGTGCGACTGTAGATGAGGATGTTATCGAAGAAAACAAGGACAAATTTTCTGAGATATGGTTTGAGCAGGTGGTTCATAATGCTCTAAAAAGTATATGGGGCATTACAAAGACCGATTGGCATGACTAGAAATTCATAATGGCCTTCATGAGTTCGGAAAGCAGTCTTTGGAATGTCGACTTCTTTCATGTGAATTTGGTGGTAGCTTGAACAAAGATCAAGCTTAGTGAAGAATTGAGCCCCATTTAGTTCATCCAGCAAATCATCAACAACCGGGATGGGAAATTTATCTTTGACTATCAGCTTATTGAGGGCCCTGAAGTCTGAACATACACGCCATTCCCCATCTTTCTTGAGCACTAAGACCACCGGTGATGAATAAGGACTAATGCTGAGACGAATGACACCTGCTTCCAAAAGTTCCTTGATTATTTTTTCTATTTCATTCGTAAGGGCGAACGAATATCTATATGGGCACACATTTGGTGGTTGGGCCCCTGGGACCAAAGTGATGCTATAATCATGTTCCCCTCTCGAGGGTGGAAGCTCATGAGGCTTCTCAAAGACTGGCAGATGGTTATTTAAGATCTGTTGCATCTCAGGATGAATCGGAAGAGAATTGGGTTCGACGGCCCACATGGCATTAAGTTGAGCTATAACTCCATGATGGCCCTTTTTTCACAATTTTTCCATCCTATGTGAGTTGATGATAGAGGGAGCTCTCATCTGGAGTCTGCGGAGGGTATGTGTGTGGTTGTTCTACTTGAAGCTCATATATAATTCCTGGAAATCCATTGTGATTGGGCCCAATGTGCGAAGCCATTCAGCACCAAGGACAATGTCGCACCCTCCCATGTGGATGGAAAACATGTGGGTCTTTAACTGATAATCCCCCATTTGAAGTTTGACATTTTCACAGTGGTCGTCACATTTCATTGTTCCCCCATCCACAATTTGGACTTGGAAGTTAGAAATTGCGCGTACAAAACAATGAACTGCTTCCGCAACTCTTTGATGGATAAAATTATGTGTTATTCCACTATCAATCAAGACTACCAATGGGCGATGCTTAATAAAACCTCTGATTTTGAGAGTTTGAGGCAAAGAAATCCCTGCCAAAGCATGTAGCAAAATAACTAGTTCTTCAGGGACATGGTCCTTCTGGTTGTCCTCTTCTTCCTCCTCTGGTTCCTCAAGTGGTGGGGCTTCCTCCAATGAGCTATGATCAGTAGCATCAATTTGAAAGAATTTGGGCTCCTTGCATTTATGACTGGGGGAGTATTTTTCATCACAGTAGTAACATAATCCCTGCTTTCTTCTTTCTGTCATTTTTGTAGGTGACACCTTTTGAACCTTAAGTGTTTGGGTAGTGTTGTGAGCCTGTGGGGGGCGACCCTTGGCGGTGAAATTTGGGTGATTAGACTGGGCCGCTAATGCAAATTCAACTTTACGAGCTACCTTGCAAGCCTCCAACCATGTGGGAGAGTGCTGCAGTCAAACGTGAGCTTGTATGGCCTCTTTAAGACCATTGATAAAAAATTCTTTGTAGAACTCATCTTGTAGAGATAAAGAGCGGAAAGCTAAGGCTTCAAAGGCTGTAATATATTCATCCACTATGCCAGTCTGTTGGAGCTTAGTGAGATGACCCAAAAAAGCAGAGTCATGGTCGAAGAAATCCATAAGAGCTTTTTTGAATGTGTCCCAAGTCAAGGGCCTTCCATTGCAACATTGATGCCATTGCCACCATTGCCATCTTTCATTGTCCAAGTACATGCTCCGCACCATAAGCTGAGTGTCATTATCCAAGATGTAATTCAGATTGAAATATTGCTCCATTTGTGCTATCCATGCTACTGGGTGAGAGCCATCAAATTTATGCATATCCAGCTTGGGTGGTCACAGACGAGATTGTTGGTGGGTGCCCCAAAGGTGAAGAAAGTGGCTAGACTCACCCTCACTGTGTTCATTGCCAATATATTCCTCCTCGCGGGCTTCCGCCTTGCCCGTAGAGAGTGTTGTAGTTATTTTCGCTAGCTGTTCTTGGATGTCTTTCAAGGATTGTTCAAGTTTGTCGATCTTCTCATTGGCCATAGCTTGAGCTTTAGTTTCTACCATGCACCGATCTGATGTACTTAAAATTTGGGACCGCCCGAATTTTTTTTGCCACTAACAATTGAATGGTACCACCTTGCTCAGCTTGTCGTCCTGATTCTTATGGGCTAAGTCACCAATAAGCGCCTCAGGGGGTCTCAGACTTTTTTTTTCTCTGAAAACTCCGAACGGAGTTTTACTCCTTGCTTAGGAATACTGCAGTCGCCGAATCTCCGAAATGTCAATGCTGCCAAAAGTCCAGCGAAAATTACGCCCAGGTATAGGAACCCACACAACACTCAGATCTAGATGGCGGATCTAATGGATTTGAGAGATCTGAATGGTTGATCAGAGAGATCTGAATGGTGTAACAGATTGCTGCTATGAATCTGATGGATCTAATAGATCTGAATGGTTGTTCTAATAAATTTGAATATCGGTACTGATTGCGGCTGCTGCTGTAAAGCCCCCACTTGCGAGATCTGATCTGGCAGAGATTATGTGTGATCTAGAGATAGAGAAGGGAACTATGGTCTCGAGGAATGTTAGGTGCTACAAATTGCAATATACATAAGGGTCTAAGGGTAGTACTCGGCACAATGTTTCAGGGCGCTAACTAAGGAGGATCAACCATACCCTTAGCCATACAACCCGCCTACCCTATCGTACGGGCGAGTAATCTCTCTGAGTGTTGTTCTCAATGTACTGTAGCAGCAAGACGGCTGACGGTTTATCTATGGCGAGGTTTCAAAGGAGCTAGGGAGCTTCCAATATACCCAGAGGGTACTTGGAATACAATTCATGCACGGTTCTGTCTAATGCGCTACTACTCGAAGGGGTACCCACAGGGGTTACAAGGGAATCCAACAAGCGTGACCACCTCTTATATTTCCTGCATGCATACCTCCCCAAATCCACAGGTTTATGCGCTCAACGACAGATCTCGTGGTTTAAAGACGTCGGAACACGTCTCTAGCCAAAAAAAAAAAAAAATGCTAAAAAATGGAGATCCCACCGGCCCTGGAAAGCACTCTGATACCACTTGTTATGCTCTTAACCTACAAGACAATACCAAAATGCCAAATATGCGAAGAAATATACCCAGAACATAGAACAGTGAGAAACAACAGCAAGTATTTTATTATTCAGAAAGCAATGTTCACTTGCCTCTTCGAGGGGGCAACCTCCAATAGAGTCAAGCTCGATCACAAAATAAGACACGATGCTCCTCGCAAGGAGTCTCTGTCCTTTATATATGCTTCATACATGCAATACCATGGTTCTTATTAATACCATCTACCTAATACCATGGCCCATTTGCAACTAACTATGGTCCCGTCATTAAATGTGGGTTAACCACTTACAATTATTAATATGGGCTTTATTGACTCTTTACTTAACTATAACTATGACTCGATCCTACTACATAAATAACGGGGTTATGGTGGGGCCTTAACACGAGCCTACACCTTCCCTGACTGTTTGCTAGCTTTGCGATCCACTCATACAACTCAGAGGGGAAGGATGCAAAGAAAATTCCGTGGATTTTTTTATATAAATAGCGCTCTAACCACTATTTCGTCGATATTCGCAGATTCTAGTTTTCTTGCGTCGCGAACTCGTGAATGTTTCTGTCCAACCACCCTTCAATTTCTTTCTTTGTCGAATTCCAGTGACACAACATCAGACATCTCTTACTCATATCCTGGTTCCAGAAACGAACCATTTGTTGGGGCCTAACCTAGGTTCAGAGATGATTTAGCTAAACAAATCTCGGTACTACTGGCCCTTTCTCAACAGTCCGCGGAGCGCGGGCTGAGGTCTCACCCGAAGTAGTATGGGAGGGTGTTAGAACCAGGTTTCCACACCCTAGAGATGTCTGATGAGTTCAAGTGGTCCGCATTTTCACCCTGCGCGCACATCGCTACACGCGCATACCTGTACCTCGCAGCCTGATATGTTGCCTTCGTGCAACCCTACTCAGGGGCCGAATGTTGTTATTACCCAAGTCCTTACTAGTATTCCACCGTTAGTTGATTAAATTAACTTACTTGCATGTGTAAAGTATACTTAGCAATATAAATCATGCATACAAGTGTGTGCAGTAAATAAATAGTATATTTGCAATTGATATCAAACATGTAATAACTCAAGAACAGATACACAGAATTTGGATAAAACTTATTTTATTATTCTCTTCTTTGGTTATAGACTCGACTCCGCCCTGCGCACTCAGCTGCAGGAATCTGCGCACTCAACTACGGACAAATAGGCCTCTGCGCACTCAACTGTAAAGCCTTTTCCTACTCTACGACCCAAGACACACTTAGACACTTGCTTTGTGCTTCTACTTCTCTATCTCATACTTTGCTCCTCCTAACTCTCTTTTACACTTAGAGCCTCACTCTATTTATACAATCCCATGGTCCGCGGACCATGGATAGGTCAACATTACATTACAAACTAGGGCAGACAGACCTATGACTCTAACATACTTTTGCAGCCGCAATTTGTGGGGCTTTACAGTATCATTCGGTCAAAACATGGGCTTTGAGCCCCAAAACATGCTTCGGGGGGGATTCCATGCCCAACATGTACTCTTGGAAAAATTATATGTATTCTAATTCCAACATTTAATTATCAATTTAGGGTCGCAAGACTTAGATATGCAAGCACAGGAGATGCAGGATTAGAGCCTAAGTTAATATAGTTGAGAATACAAAACGCAATTTAAAATATTGAAAGGAAATTTTATTCTAAGTCTATTGAGTAATATATTAACCAAGCATTAGTCACATTCTTAGGTCTAAAATATAATGTAAAATAGGTTCAAAGTTAAATGCTTCAATCACAGTAGAAACTGAAATCTCCCATTCCTATTCTTCACACACCCTTCAAAACTAAATAACACTACTCAAGGAAAGAAATCCAATGAATAACATGCAATCTAGAAACTACTATGTTTCTGTAAATAATTAAATCGTTTCAAGACTTTCCATTTACTAGCTCATGAAATATGAAAGATGTAACCATGAATTTTTCTTGAAACGTAAATCTCAAAGCAATTCTGCAAAGAATTGGAAAGGAAACAATTCTATAAATTCAATAAACAAATCTCAATAAATTTATCAAACTACACTAAAACATGTTGCTTGTAATGGCCTAAGAAACCTGGTGTGCCACACAGCTATTAAATTCAGACAAGATCAATCATATAAGAGAATCACTTCATCACATATATACAAATATAATTAACCATAAACATTCGAAACTTTTCTTTCATTGTACGAACTTAACTATAACATAGGTACCAAATAAAAAAACTATATTAATATACATAATAGAACAAGAACAAGAACAAGAAATCTAAACTAATCATGTACAATAGCTCACCAATTTGGATCAATGGGCCCTTTCTAACACCAACAAGGTAGATAAGAACTTACAATCTTAAATTCTTCAGAAACCTAGTGAACCATCAACTGTGATCTTTTATTAACCTTCAACAAAAATACAATTTACAAGGAATTCCAAATGATGATTTCTCTCCCTCACAAAATATTCAAGTACAAACTCTTGAACCCCTTCCTTATAATTTTCGGGTCTTATTTATACACTACAACTAGTGGGTAAGGATAATATCTAATCCCCTAAACTCAGAAAACAAATTTACAACTTTAGAGGAAAATCTCAGAAATCTGGTTTTTTGTAATTTTATACAAATTAGTGTTAAAGAAGCAACCATGTCTTCTCTTCCATGATGTATTTTGTAAATTTGTTTATATGGAGCCTAATTTTCCATATAATCAACAACAACCTCTTTTGGAATTTCCTAATTCGATTCTATGGCCTTAGAAATTTTGCATTAAGGTGATTTTTTGAATACTTTTGCCAATTTGGGTTTTGTAGAAATTTTGTACAAAACCGCTTCGAAGAACCAGATGTAACTTTGACACAGTATTTAATTTTGTGAAATAGTTTTATATACAAGCAAATTGTTATGTTTTTAAAAAACCCATCTCTCGAATTCTTGAGATTCGCCACCATATGCACGTAAATCAAGATGGCAATTTCAAAATTGTTACCTATTTTTTATTGTAGCTTAAATCATGTGCTAGAATCCCACATGTGTGAGATGGGTATATTACAATGCATGTACCAACCTATTAAGCCCATGTGGCACCTAATATTTCATGCTTTGAGGAACAAAAACACATTTTATAATTTTGACTTTTTTCTCCATTCGTGCAGGTGCAAAATTAAGTACTAAATTGTTGAACTAGTACTGAACCAAGTACTGAACTACCAAGTTGTTACTGAGCTGGTAGAGAAATAGTAATTTTCATATTTGAACTTGTTTCTTGGCCACATAACCACATTAGTAAACCATCATTGATAAAACCATGTTAAAAACACATTTAACCATTAAAAGGATAAGAAAACCATCATAATTGACCATAAGGTGAAAGAGGTACATTTAGCAGATATTGGTGGTATAATTGTTATGGAACGTGTCATAAATGTGAGTATATAACTTATGAATGGAGACTTTATATATTAAATTATATCACATATTCAAATCTCAACATTCCCCCATGCCTAAGATTTTGCATGCCCTCATGCAAACAAAAATCCTCACCTATGACATTGTTTCTTAGTGCAGGTGATTAAAGGTGAATTTTCATACCATCATACACTTGATGTGTTTCACAACAATGTAGCAAAAATTGAGGACAAACAAAATATGGACTAGGAAAGGACGGTGGATGATATAAGGTAAGAATGAGGATAAGAGTTGGAAACTTTGTAAAACCATTATTCACTTTGTGGTTTTTTTCTTAGATAAACAAGAATGATTTCATCCTCCTATTGACAACATTCATATGATGATTTTGCGAATTCTTTATGATGTACAAGGAGAAGACACTATATATGTAGCTTTATTTATGTACCATAATACTTTTTCATTCTTATGGTCTTACTAGAATATGCATTGATGGATTTGGAAATTGGGAGTTTAATGGTGGTTTAAGAAAAGTAGATATCTATGGAATAGGAAGTGGTTAATCATCAAGATTCATTAAATTTTAATGATTTAAAGAGACTTTAAACATGTTTTACCTCAAGTATACCTTTTGAATTTTGACTTGTACCACATGCTGCAATGAAAGTTGTATGAAGTTGAAGATGAGGCAAAGTAAGGTTGAGAGTCTAGAATGATTTAGAAGAGATGGAGTTGATGAGTGCCAATATGATATGTTGAAGGAAGCTAAAGAGAATGAACTGAATATGTTGAAAAGGTCCCAACAACCACTCCCCTATGCCTAAGGTTTTGCATGTCCTCATGCAAACAAGGTGAGGTAATGAAGAAGTGAGGAGGACTACTGAAATGGCTCTAGTACAAATGAACCTGAAAAACAAAGTAATGGAACTAATGAGATGAATACTCAACAAAAAAAAATTCATCTCATATTTATTAAAATTATGGAAAACTAACACAGGAATAAAATAAATTCCAAATTACTCATTACATATGATTTCATCAATCTTTAATAGTTTTATGCTCAAAAAAAAGAATCCTTTTATAAATTTAAGTGGCTCTCCTTCTTTGTAGGTAGGAGGCATTTTTAATGATCACAACAAATAATCAACTAATGAAAAAATAGTCATTACTAACCAAATCCCAAAGTCTTATAGTCATCCAAGTGTTACATATAATCTTTGTAGTTGAGCTCTATCAATTCTATGTGATCATCGGTCCCACTTCTACGATAATTAAATCTTAGGTATAGTATGAAAAATCAATGATACAAGTCTCAAGGTTACCTTAAGGCCATTCTTCAACAACAAATTTATGGAGTTCATTTTTCCATGGATTTCATCCACACATGCTTCCTTTTGATTGTAACACTATAGAGTAACCATCATACATGTTGACAAAGGACCTGTTATGAACCAGCTCAAGAAAAGATAGAAAAGATAGATCAACGCCTTAGAATTCATCCTCTTCGAGGGGGCAACCTCCTTTACATTACATAAATGAACAATTCTTGTATGATTCAAATGAAAAGACCTCCTCTCTATATATAGGAGTCTTAGGGGTTATAACATAATCAGAGCCTACATAACAATAATAATTTAAGGACACAATAATAACAATAGTGGGCTTCTATGGGGCACAATAGTAACAATATGGGCACTACATTGGTACATCAATATAATAAATGGGTTGTACTAATAACAATAAGGGGTTACACTAGTAGTATAGGGGCCTAACATGCCCCTCTCCTTCAAAAAGCGT
>APFE030570154.1:0-14537 GCA_000404065.3 Pinus taeda
CAAAATATCAACAGAAGGAGTAACACGTGTAGAACTTGGAAATTTATTAGAAAATTTTAAAACTGATATTCTGGGGTCATTAACTACACAGCTTGATATTGTGCAGGCTAAACAAAAGCAGATGGAGGCGGAACAAAATCTGGCGATTTTCTGCCCCCGATGTAGAAGAAAACATAGCCACAAGGAATGTCCAATGGATGCAGTTCAAACATGTGCTATCTGTACAAAAGATCACCTTACTGATAGCTTCCCCTCACTTCCTGGATTGAAGGCAGTATATAAGGAAGCGAAAGAAGAACCAGAGCCAACATACTTTGTTAACCAGTGTTGCCAATGGCAACCTAGGAAATCTGGTACATTTTCGGACCCAACTTCTTCTTTCCAGCCCCCGCAGTATAATGCTCAGCAATATAGTATGTGGCAAAACCAATCTCCACCCCCATTTCCGAACTGGTCATCACAACCGTTTCCTTCTCGAAATCCATGGATGAATCAAACAAGCCAATTCAGCGGGCCAAATTTTCCCTACGCCCCACCATATTGGCATAATAACTCATATCCTCCACAATGGATCCCCCCTACTTCACAAGGTTCACCCTGGCAGACAAACAGGCCAAAATCGACATATCAGCCAACATGAACTATTCCACTCCCTCAACCGACTCTGCCAGCTTTACAACAAAACCCCCAGTCTAATCTGAGACCACAACTCCCAGCCCAACACAATCCCAATCCCAATAATAGACCAGTCCAATCCCTCCAAATCATAGAAACATCAGAAATCGGACCTGACCTAAGGGAGTGCAATGATCTACAGTTAAGAACTGTAGGTATAATAGAAATAGAGGGAGACAAAACAGTTCATATTGAAGATCAGTTACCAATAGAACAACTGTTACAACAAGAGGGTGTAAATAAGGAACAGACCCATCATCAAGCAAGTACATCCTCTCCTCCCTTCCCGGAACGATTAGTCATACCACGACCGGTGCAATATCTAGACTTTGACATTCTAGGAGAGTTACAAAACCTGTACATAAGAATTCCATTCCTCCAAGCCATTCAAGACATCCCTATATGCACAAAAACTATAAAAGAATTGTGCATAAAAAAATCAAGGAGGAATACAACCACTAACCCAAGAGTCCAAGTAGTCGGTACTTTATCTGATCTGTTATCAGGAAAAGAGACACCCATTAAATATGAAGATCCCGGAAATCCAATTGTAACTGTTCAAGTCTATGGTCAGACCTTGACTAATGCTTTAGTTGATCTAGGAGCTGCAATCAATATTTTGACAACCTCTACCTACCAAAAGCTCGTCATTACATCAGTAGAACCTACTTCTACTTTGCTAGAATTGGAAGACCGATCTGTAGTTCGACCGGAAGGTACTCTATACGATGTCATGGTTTCTATAGATTCCTGGGAATATCCAACTGATTTACTGATAATTAATCCAAAAACCCAACTGGATGGACATCCCCTAATTCTAGGAAGACCTTGGCTTTCTACTGCCGATGCTTACATTGGTTGACGGTAGGGAAACATGACCATAACTAAAGGACCAGACATTAAAAATCTAGTTCTATATCCTCCAGCATAGCCAAGCCTTCCAATGATCAAAATTAACCAGCATCCTGTGTCATACCTTACTAACAATATCAGATCTCCATTGACTCTATAGAAGGCTTTATATTTTAAAGACCAAACAGAAGATGATGCCATCAATAATTTCATTAGTCAAACTGAATCTAGATCTCACACACAGTGTTTCATGATAGAAGCAGCATTTGATAGTGAGCTAGAAGAAGATCCTTTGAAAGATGTGCATGACCAAACAATACCTGTGACTGTTGTTGCCAACAGTAAAGTAGTGGAAATTGAACCAGGTAAGACTCTAAATATCAATTCCAACCTCACAACAGACCAGGAAACAAAGCTCGTCCAGCTGTTACGAAAGTATCAAGGAGCATTTGCATGGGATTACCCTGATATGAAAGGGATTTATCCTCAATTATGCACCCACCACATCTATATAGAAAAAGATGCAAGACCTGTTCGTCAACCGCAAAGAAGACTCAACCCCCATCTAAAAGAGGTTGTAAAAGTCGAACTTCAGAAACTTTTAGATATTAATTTTATCTATCTTATTTCCGATAGTAAATGGGTCTCTCCCCTGGTGGTGGTACCCAAGAAAAATGGAAAATGGAGGATTTGCGTTGATTACAGGGAGTTAAATAAAGCCACACAGAAAGATCATTTCCCTCTCCCATTCATAGACCAAGTATTGGACACTTTAGCAAGAAATAAATTCTTTTCTTTCCTGGATGGCTTTAGTGGATACAACCAAATTCAAATTGCCCCTGAAGAACAAGATAAAACTACCTTTACTTGTCCTTGGGGAACGTTTGCCTATCGAGTTCTACCCTTCGGCCCATGTAATGCTCCTGCTACATTCCAAAGGGCTGTCCTTAGCATCTTTGCAGATTTAATAAATGATGGACTTGAGGTGTACATGGATGACTTTACAACATATGGAGATGATTTTGATCCAACTTTAGATACTCTAGAAAAAGTCCTTCAACGTTGCATCGCTACGAGGCTTTGTCTAAGCCACGAAAAATGTTATATGATGATGACAGAAGGGATCATTCTAGGGCACTATGTTTCAGCAGCTGGCATCCAGGTAGACAAGGAAAAAATCCAAATTCTTTTGCTTATCCCCACCCCTTCTACTCAAACAGAGGTACGCAGTTTCCTTGGATTTTCTGGGTATTACAGACGATTTATAGAACATTACTCACATATTGCTGCACCTCTATATGCTCTAACTGGTAATCTTGATTTCTTGTGGATAGAAAAATGTGACCATTCTTTTAAGGAATTAAAGAATCTTGTATCAACAGCCCCAGTTCTTCGAGGACCAAACTCGAATTTACCATTCCAAATCTCATATGGTGCCTCAGATACAGCAATCGGTGCAGTCCTAGGGCAGGAAGAGGATAAAAATCCATATGCTATCTACTATATCAGCAAAAATTTATCCTCTTCCGAATTGAATTATACTGTCAATGAAAAAGAAGTCCTGGCTGTAATACATGCTGTTAATAAGTTTATACATTATATCACAGGCTATCCCGTTATGTTATATACAGATCATTCTGCTATCAAATATTTGGCAAATAAACCTGTTACGAATGCTAGAATAACCAGATGGTTGATCTTATTGCAGGAGTACGATATCAAAATCAAGGATCAACCTGGCAAGGAGAACCCTGTAGCCGATTTTCTCTCATGAATACCAAAATCAATTGAAACAGCAGCAGTGGAAGATCAATTTCCTGATGAGCACCTGTTTGTTGTTGTTGTTCGAACACCCTGGTATGCTGATGTCGCCAATTACATTGCAATAGGTAAGATACCAAAACACTTAACCCCTCAGGAACGTAAGCAGATTGTTCAGAAGAGCACTTGATTTTCGTGGATTGGGGGCTATTTGTTCCACACAGGGGTAGGCATGCAAATTAGAAGATGTATTCGAGAAGATGAAATTTTCGACATTTTAGAAGCCTGTCATGATGGACCATGCGGGGGACACTTTGTTGAAAAGAGAAAAACACATAAATTATTGCAGACAGGATACTATTGGCCTACAATTTTCAAAGATGCGAAAAAATTTGCCCAAGCCTGTGACAGTTGCCAGCGAGCAGGACGACCTGGCCAAGCCGACGAAATGCCTCTGAGACCACAATTAGTCATTGAGCCATTTGAATGATGGGCTCTTGATTTCGTTGGGCCCATTAATCCATCATAAAATCAGAGAACATACATTCTGGTGGCGACGGACTATGTTACTAAATGGGTCAAGGCCGAATCATTGCCTAGGGCTACAAAAGATTCTGTAATACAATTCTTGTTCCATTTGTTTGTACATTATGGACTTCCGGGCGAACTAATTACAGATGGTGGACCACAATTTGTTGGAAAAAAATTAGCTGCAACACTTAACAATTATCATGTCCAGCATAAAATTACTACCCCATATCACCCGCAGGCAAATGGGCAAGTAGAAAGTAGCAATAAGGTAATAGAATCAATTTTAACAAAAACCATTGCATCGCATAGGTGTGATTGGGCCGACCGATTACCTGAGGCACTGTGGGCTTATAGAACCACATGGAGAAGTACCACAGGCTATTCACCCTATCAATTAGTGTTTGGAAAACAACCTATATTCCCCATAGAATTCGAAATCCAAACGCTACGAACTGCACAGGAAGTCGGCCTAGATCTGAGTGAGGCACAAATCAATCGATTACAACATATTAATGAATGGGACGAGATCAGGCTCTCTGCATTACAAAATACAGCACTTATTCAATAAGAGCGAGCTAAATGGCATGATGCACTTATCAAGAACAAAGTCTTTCACGAAGGAGACTCGGCTCTGTTATATGACTCTCGGTTTCAGGACTTCCTGGGGAAACTTCAGACTCGATGGTTAGGACCATACAAAATCCAGAAATTACATGATAATGGGACCCTTAATCTAATCACAATTGACGGTTCTCGATATGCATTCAAGGTAAATGGCCACCGAGTTTGTATTTATCGAAAGCCACTCACTCGGGAATCCTTATCTCAGCAGCTACGTCAAGACACTGATATGGAAATTTTAGGAGAGGAAGCGAAATATTCCTCACCTATAATTTAGTAAGGAATTCATTTTTCTATAACTTGTACATAACATCTTGTATATATGTTTTCTTGATTTTTCTTTTAATTTTTGCATTCTAAGTGTTTCTGCTGTTCTTTTTCAAAAGGAACAGCACTTGCGTGTTTTTGCTGTTCCTTTTCAAAAGGAACAACACTTGTGTGTTTTTGCTGTTCCTTTTCAAAAGGAAGAACACTTGTGTGTTTTTGTTGTTCCTTTTCAAAAGGAAAAACACTTGTGGGTTTTTGCTGTTCCTTTTCAAAAGGAACAACACTTGTGTGATTTTGCTGTTCCTTTTCAAAA
The DNA here is from genome assembly GCA_000404065.3 of Pinus taeda. NCBI lineage: Eukaryota > Viridiplantae > Streptophyta > Pinopsida > Pinales > Pinaceae > Pinus > Pinus taeda. The sequence continues at coordinate 5,021 of APFE030570154.1, forward strand.
GGAACAGCATTTGTGTGATTTTGCTGTTCGTTTTCAAAAGGAACAACACTTGTGTGATTTGCTGTTCCTTTCCAAAAGGAACAACACTTGTGTGATTTTGCTGTTCCTTTTCAAAAGGAACATCACTTTTGTGTTTTTTTGTTCCTTTTCAAAAGGAACAACACTTGTGTGTTTTTGCTGTTCCTTTTCAAAAGGAACAACACTTGTGTGTTTTTGTTGTTCCTTTTCAAAGGGAACAACACTTGAGTGTGTCTGATGTTCCTTTTCAAAAGGAACAACATTTGAGTGTTTCTGTTGTTCCTTTTCAAAAAAGGAACAGCACTGGAGTGTTTCTGCTGTTCCTTTTTCAAAAGGAATAACATCCGCGATTTTTTGTTGTTCCTTTCAAAGAAACGGCATCCCACGTATTTGTTTGCATGGATTCTTCTCTAAGGAACACGAACGACATGTTTTTGCTCTTATTGAGGATGCTTTGCACCCATGTTCTCCCTAGTATTTAAGATACAACTATGGACTTATGCAATGAACATAAATCATGATATACTGAAGTCAGCAGATCATAAATCGCCATCTCTATAAAGCCTAGTATTGATAAGAGGACAAGAAAAGGGACAGTAACATTTCTTCTTCGTTGTCATTGTCTTATTACCGGCGCTCTGGTTAGTGATCCTTATCATGAAGATTTCCCTAAAAATCTTTTTTTATTACCTAGGAGTAAGAGCAGAGGATTTATATCTGTCCGTTGGGATGATAAGACTTCTTCCACCATTCCCCGCTCTTAAGGAGTGCGGAACCACCCTTATGTGTAAATAAATAATAGAAAAAAGGTGCTCTGCAAAAAGAAAAAGAAAATATGAATTATCAATTGTCAAATGCAGGATAGGGGGTCTCATCGAGAGCCAACCTACCATGATCATAAGGATGGAAGTGAAGTGGCATTCCCATTACGACCACCACACCAGGGATATGGTCCGAAGGTATACTAAATAAACAAACCTTGAAACAGGGGGTCTCATCACGAGCCGGCCTGTCCACGTTTCACACCTACCTTGTGAATGGCAGTATGGCTATCTGGTTACCAAGCCAACATAATGGCCTGCATTTTGAAAAAGCACTCTTAAGAATACACACAAAGGATCATGGTTCCGGAGGGTGAAATAAACAACTCTGCCAAGGTTATGAACACCTGTTGGTAGTAGAGCTCTGTTAATGGCATTGAAGTCGTAATGGTTACACCAACATGTATGATATCAATACTTTTTCGTCTCTTATATCCTTTGAATAGATCATATCTCATGCCCCGACGTATATATCGCATGAATACTCATTACCACCAATCATGGCAACGGAACTGACAATGACAACTGGAGACTTCGTACGCTTGACAAACGTCCCATCCCCTGGCCTCTCATTATATCACGCAGGCTCTTATGTAAAACACGATCTACCTTTTTGCCTCGATTTCGGTATTTCGTTGTTTTTCTAAAACATGGCATAATTGCATATGTTGTTTCTTTATGACTTGACTTCCGAATGGTTGCTGCTCCTCTATTTGATGGTTGGGGACAACCTATCAGATCGCGGGGGGGGGAGGTAACCTCATTACTCCATGGATTATGTGTCTGCACACTATTCGGGCAAGATAATGTACGAAGGTATGGCATGGTTTAACGGCATGATAATTCTATTTTACGGAAATTTCCATCCACAATCCTTTTTTTGTTGCATGCTCTGTGTTCTTTTCCAAAATTTGGCGAATATCACCCTAGAATTCTGAGTGGAATCATGGGGGGAAAGACAGTCCGAAGTGAACCTCAGGAGTTGACAGTCTCCGCTGCTGCCCACGAGATCCTAGAAAATGCAGGGTGGCTGAATTATTTCAGTCTCCTACAAGAATCGAATGAAGTTGTGGCGTTGGAATTCCTACAAAATTTGCAGGAGAACTACTCCATAGTAAGAGAAAAATGGATAGCAGTCACGGATGATATCATCGCAGAAGTCTCGGGACTACCAGCTGCCAGACCCGTATGGACGCTGAAGAAAGAAAGAATACAAAAAGTTATGGAGATTTTCCAGGATGAAGGCCAAAGCTTGATAGTCAAAGGGAAGGGAGTTCTGCCGGCAATGTTAGGGGAACCCTGGACCAAGTTAGCAAATATAGTGCAGAGCTACATCACTTGCGAAGGGAGGAAAGACGTGGTAAGACCATGTCATCTGAAACTCTTAGCTGTTTTGAAAGGAAAATGTTCTGTAAATCTCCCTGCACTCTTAAATTCGTTATTACATGATGCGGCCCGAAGCCTAAAAAAGGCACAACACATAGAAGCAGTCGTTAGCCACCATCAACTGATTCGATTGATAGTGAGCTATAGTCTCACTCAACAACAGAGCAACTGGGAGGAACTTATCACAATGGTCGAGGGGGGATTGGATGCACCACCCCCAAAACCTAAACATTCCTCCAGCACGCCGGAACAATTAGAGAAACGAAGGGAATTGGCAGCGGAAAGACATGTTGCTCCAAAACGAAAACAATCCTCTAATACGCCAGAACGACCAGAGGAACCCAGAGAATTGGCAGCAGAGAAACACATTGCTGGTACACCCAAACAACCTAAGAGACCAAGGAAATCAGCCCAGCTGGCCCGGATACGAGGAAGGCTGGAAAAGATGCAGGGAACCACTACCCAGACAACCGGGATTACGGACGAACCTCCAGAACCAGAAGGAGGACCCTCCGAAGAAAATGTTGAGAAATCAGGGGCCAAGGCTGAGCACCCTGGAGGAGGAATTGAGGAAGGGGACGGGCATGCTAGGACAGAAACATAAGCTGAACACTCCAAGGCAGCAACCGAGCAGGTCAATCAAGAAGAGGAAGTAGTACAGCCAGGGGGCAGCCCACTGCAGGACCCTGTGGGTGAGGAGGAATTGGCAACAGTCCTGGCCAATATGGGGGAGTATGGCCAACCCTCCAGCACAGCAGGCATCCCTGACGGACCCTCGGAGGAAGACATACCTGAGAAAGCGCATGCAGAAAAGGCAGGAGAAGAAAACTTGCCCGTTTATGATGATGAAATAGGAGACACCAATCAGGAACAATCTGTTCCCAAGACACCAGAAGAAATTCCAGAAGGGGAAGGAGCAGATTTAAGGGCCAGTCAGAAACCCTCTCCCGAAGCAATAGAAATTAAGAAATTGAGGAAACAACAGAGTTTGCTGGGCACTATAGCCAAGCTCCGACAGCAAATTCTAATTCTGAAAGCCAACTTGAGGATACAAAGGACCACAAGGAAAATAAAGAGGGCCACTGCAGCAAAATCCCGGAGGACAAGAAGACGACAGACCTATAGCCGTTCTGTTGGTCGAAACCCCATTAGGAGACCTACTACCAAAGAACAGACTGTTGTTCCTAATGACATTGAAGAACAGACTGCTGTTCCAAATATCGTTGAGGGAAAGACTGTTGTTCCATCTGACCCTAAAGAACGGATGGACATTCCAATTGAGGTAGAGGAACCGCAAGAGGCTCCGACGACAGGGGTACCACAACAACCTTTTATTTGTGTTAAGAAAGAAAAAGAGAGCAAGGAGACCCAAACAGAAGCACCACCCTCAGGGGTAATTCGGGTTCTAAACTTTAAGCAGCATAACAAAAAGGTCCAGGTAAAATTCCCAGCCTCTACGACTTTATGAAAAAAGGATCCAAAACAAGGACCTTGCACAAAATTATGAAGCAAGCTTAGCAAGAAGCTGAACAGCTGAGAGAACAAACAGTCCCCCGGGAGAAATACGAAGAGCTACAACAGCAACTTCGGGATATTAGTCAGTCCGACAGCCAAGCCTTCAAAGGATGGCAGAAGGAGCAAGAAAATGTTGCTAAGGTAACTCGTCGATTAGATAGTGTTATTAAGCAGATGGACGTTGTGTGTTCCTTGTATAATGATGTTTTGACCTGTAGGGCCCCTACTAAAAATTATGCTTTATTTTTGCTTGAATGATATTTGCGATTGAAAATAAAAGCCGTTAGGGCAGGTGCCCCTATCCACATCAATACTGTTAATGATTTTATAGATTGTTGCAAGCATTATGGAATTAAGGTTCAAATATTATTTTGCGAATTTTACTTGCACAACCTCGTGCTAGACCAGGAAACTGATTTAAATCATGTCCCTTTTGTTGGCGATATACAATTCCAAGCCTTCATCTCATTTGGGGTTAATCAGCTGAAATGGCTCAGAGCTTATAACACCTTTCAGAGACAGGAGAATAGCCTAGACTTATGGGTACGAGTCGAGCCTAGAGACCCAGTGACGCTATGAAGAGAGCATAGGAGCCTTATGAGGACCCCGGGTGTCATCAAGATATTAGCACCCATGCACGAAGACTTGATCCGACATAGTCTGGAATATTTTCTGACTATTAAAGACCTTGCCATCGATGCTGCAAAATTCCGATACCGTACCTCTAGCCCAAACATCCAGCTCAAGGAACCATTCAAATACAAGAATTTTGAGCTGGCTGCTAGCCGATTGAACCTTTATGGGGAACGTATTCCGCAAGCGTCCATCCTGGTTGGGGTATCGATTTCGTAGTCCAATTATTTGGCACCCTGCACCCAGATATCAGGCCTTGTATGAAATGCCTGCAGATCAAATAAATCAGTTCTTTGATAATCTAGTTGCTCATCACGGTTGTCGGCCTCCTCACGAGATTCCCTCTCCGGCCTATTCTCTTACCGCCTTGCATGTCAACTATAATGTTTTCATGAGGGCATGGAACAGGGTAAGCAGGGGGGTGTGTGGAGCACTTGAAAGGTATGCTTTTGAGAAACAATTTAGTGGCTTTTCAGTAATATTTGTAACCTTTTCTGCATTGTGAATTCAAAGAGATAAAGGATTTTAATAAAATGTGCAAGAATTAACATGGGAAGCTCAATCATTAATAATTGTTGTTTTTCCATACAGGGAGAGGTGGAAGCAAGGAGTTGCCGTCCAAAAGCGAAAAATAGAGGAAGAATAATTGATGTCCCTCCAGAAGGGAACCAGATGCGAACAAGATCGAGCAAATCAGAGCTGAATAACCCAGGAAAGGAAGGAGGGATACCAATTCGGCGAACGCGAGAAAGAAAAGTAAAGGATTAACAGATTGGCGAATCCCTCAGGATCTTCGATCCTGAGGGATCATTGTTTTACTGATCCTTGTTACCTAGATATCTCCACCGTTACTCTTATATAAAGGAACAACATCGTTGAGCAAAGGGACTACTGCTTTTGTAATTTTCATTTTCAGACAAAACTTTGATCATCAAGTCTCACTGAGACCTGGTTTATTGTACATTTGTTGATGCGTTAATATAAAAGACTTGGTGTTTATTTCATCTTTGCGTCTAGAGTAACCTAAGGCGGTGTACCATTGGCATCTAAGGGCCCGTCTCCGAAGGACACTTGCTTTTGTATCATTATACTGTGATTTATGCGTGGTTTTCTTATCTTTATTACTCAGTAATCTGATACATCTTTCATATGCTATGCTATGCTCTATTATGATCAATACATTAATGGTTTTTCCGTGTAATGACTCTACACCATATAATTGGATCTCTTCAGAGTTGAATTGTGTGTTTTTAGTCTTAAACCGGCTATTTCTGTTACAGAGCATCGGTATGAATGTTACTGTCATTGGATCCATGTGAAATAAAAATTATTGGAACTTGAAAGTACCCTTGAATGATCAACTGTCTTGTGTGATTCTATCTTTTGGAATAATTTAGCTATAGTTTAGCATCTGTTTACTTTTGTATTTTCTGAACGCTATACTACTAACCATTACTCGGACGAATAGCCTCGGATTGAGTTACTCTTTGCAATAACAAAACGTTCCCAGATTGATTTATTAATGTAGGATAATTAGAGGTGTGGGAGACCCTAGTTACAGCTCTACAACAGAGGACCACTGGTTAACTGATCTGGACGTGGTGGATGCCTGCTCTAGTTGTGACCGTAGTTGAACAGAGGGTGGTGAGAGTGAGCCAAGCATTTTTGTAATTGCTGCGTGATTTTTGGTGAGGGAGTGAAGTGGCCAAGTGTATGTGGCCACATGCAGATGGTAGTGTTGTTCATGAACTATATGTTTTCCCCCTGTAATCACTGCCATCAATTGCACTGAGGTTTAAACGGCCAACACTCCCAGTTGTTTTAATTTTCACGTGAGTCAATTGTCCACGTGTACTACGTTTCTGGCTGAGCGCTAGAGAAGGAAATTTTGGGTTAACATTGCTAGATTTGTGGCTTAATCCCACAATTCCATTCGTTCATGCAGTTCTTCAATTAGATTCATGCAATAGAGGAACAAGTTTTAGTCACATACCTAGAAGTTGAATGGTTGCTGTGAGGTGCTTTTTGCTGTTGCATGCATTTGTTTCAGTGGTTGCATGATGGCTCGGCTACTGATTCATGGTGTCTCTCTTGTGCAGGTATCCTCTGGTTGGATCCATATTGTAGGAGCTGGCTTCACGTTCAGATCTACACCCTCAAGTTGCTGATGTTGAATTTTCACATGAAAGAAACTTGTTTTCGCCATTTCTCCCGAACGATAGACCAGATCGATCTAAAACTTGCTGAGCATGTTCCTATCATTATTATGCACCTCCCATAGGAAAATTGTGATCAATGGATGCACAGATTTTGAGAAAAATAGAAAATGGCTAAATATTACAGAGATCAATTTCTTGGAAACCGTGCATCAGAATCGGCTGACACTGCTTGGGTAGGTTACTATCACCCATATGCATCTCCCCATGAAATAGGTTTTGAGATGCATAGATATGGAGAAAATGCAAAAATGGCTGACGGTGATGGAGGAATATTTCTTGGAAACCGTGCACTAGAATTGGATGAAATTGCTCGGCCATGTTGCCATCGTCCCTATACAACTCCCCCTATAACAGTTTTGCAAATGGATGCACGGTTTTCAAGCTAGGAAAAAACAAATTCTGTTCTATGTATTTTTTCTTCAAAACATTCTGCAAGTTTTTGCATGGAAAGAAAAACTGAGCTTGGGTTGTGATGCAGGCATGGAGATGATGAAGGAGGAGTTTGAAGATTGCAGGAGGACTTTTGAACCCTTGAGGAAGCTTCGATGTTTGCCAAACTGATTTTTAAAATCCATTTCCAGTCTTTTGTAATTTCTACAGGAACTTCGTGTAGAAAACACAGTTTTCATAAAAGAAGTACAATGAGGTAGAAAAAATGATGGAGAAAGGTGAGGGATGGAAACATGGATGCTTGCAGGCCTAGCCAATAGATTCCAAGCTTTAGATCCCCTTCCGAAATTGAATCTGGCTCACCTGAAGGTTCTAGAGGATGTTTCCTATAGAAATACAGAACTTCCTGTAGAAACGTCTGTAGCTTCATGTAGAAAAGCCTGTATCGTCCTGTAGAAGGCCCAATCTCAACCCGAATGTGACCAAATCCTAGAGAGATGAGTGGCCATGGAGGGGGTGTCTCAGGGGATGTCCTGGAGCCTGGTACGGAGTCCTGTCCTCGTTTTGCGTGCCCCTCTTTTCCTGTAATGTATTCCCTCCAACCTGCAATTTTTCACAGAGATTAGTCCCAATTTATTTTCTTTTTATTTTCTTTTTTTCTTTTTTCTTTTTTTTTAAACAACTAAGGCGTCTCATGGAGGTTTTCACCCTAATTTCTTGCCCTGGGCGCCTCCAAGGGAGGTTTTCACCCAGGGATATTATTATATTTTTCGTTTTCTCTTTTCTTCTTTTTTCCAACCCATTGACCATCTCATGGAGGTTTTCAATCAATGAGCCAATCTAAGGTGCCTCGGAGGAGGTTTTCACCTTAGATTTTTCCTCCTATTGCCATTTTTTCATTTTTTTCTTTTTTTTCTTTTTCTCTACCCTGCCCTACTTGAAAAACAAAATCATTCTCAAGTATAAGAATACTTCCAATGGAGCCATGTGCACATCGAGATTAGAGACAGAATGATGTGGAGGCTTGAAATGCATGCTTTGACAGCTATCCAGATTTCAGAGACCAAATGATTTGACTTTGGAGGGATTAGGCATAGATGAAGAAGAGAGTACTGCTGCAACTTACTGACCGTCTGGAACCATATCTCAATATAGCTTTGATATCCTTGGTCATTTTGTTGACTTGGATCATTCTCCATATCTTCTTTTATCATGACCTTCACATGTTCCTCTTTTTGCTGAGTTTTCTCTTGAGTATATGGAAGATTTGATGGTAACCATGAGGGAACTCTCTTGATCTCTGATTTTGATGTCTTCTCTTCATCAAGTGCAGCCCATGGTTCTTTGATCTCTTCTTTTGAATCTTCTTTTGCTAGATGTGGTCCTTCAATGCTTTCAAGATAATCTCTTTTTTGCAATACTCTTCGTGAGCTATGTTGAAGATCATTGACCTCAAGTGGAGTCATTTGGACAGGTTGTGCGTCGCCTTTGCAATTGGGTTGAGCTACCTCAATGGGCAGGTTTGGAAATGGCAGTACGGGTAGCTGAGTGTGGGTGTATATTTGAGATGGATGTGGATGGGTTTGCGATTAGGCGCATGGTGGAGGCAAATGAGCAGGAGGAGAGTTGTACTAGGGCCTCCACCCCTGATGAGGTGCATTCCACTGAGGCTGTGGTTGAGCATAAGAGTGAGACAAATGAGCAGCTGGTTGGGCATAATATGGATCTGTGAAGGAACAAGGAGGAGGTGTGAACGAGGAAGGATGAGTAGGGGGACCCCAAAAAGGTATGGAAGTGGCTTGATAGGGGTTGTAATAGGTCTCAAGTGTCCCTTGCAGTTCCTGCTGGTAAGGTATGGGTCCACGTGGCCTCCTTTGGTTCATATAATAGAGTGGTTGAGTGACTCCTTTGGCTCTATGATATGCAACTTTAAGTCCAAGTAAGGAAGGGCACTGATTCGTAGGATGGTATTCTTCACAGATGAAACACACTTCCAGGGAGTGCATTGGACATTCATTCCTAGGATGCTTTCTAGTGCACCTGGGACAAAAGATGACCAAAGCCCACTTGGCTTCTTCTTGCTTCCTTTGGATCTGTAAGGTATCCAGTTGCATGGCAAGAAACTGCCTCATATCACTCTTGAAATCTTCCATCTGATTTGCAAATTCATGTTTGGATAAGGTAATGCTCCCAACATTTCTCCTTATAGCCATTTGCTCCACAGGAATGTTTTCCTCTTCTTCTCCCGTAGAGGTTCTTCAAATATGTCTTGCTTTCCACCTAGGGGTTCTTTAATCAGAGCCATCGAAGAAGAGAGAAGGTTGGCTGTGTGGAGCAGTGGGGGTGTTGTGCAATCATTTTTTTGAATTATCTCTACTCCTACAAGGCATGGAAGAAAATCTTTTTGGTTGATTTTTGTTTTTTTCTACTTGTACCTGCAAAACTGAAATAGATTAAACTGCAACTAACTATCTTGCTCAAATGAAATGTGGAATTGAAATGAAAGTAGGAAAGGACCAATCTATTTTTCTCAAA
>APFE030570162.1:0-15342 GCA_000404065.3 Pinus taeda
ACGAAGGGGGGCTCCGCCCCCCCTCTAACCCCCGGTTAACTACGTGGGGTAGTTGTGGAAAGAATATAACACAACCCAAAAAACTTGACATGACACTGCTAACATGTATTGGTTGGCTATGGTGTCCATGTCAAGTTGTTGCACTGTTATGTGATGTATGCATCCTCAGGTGTGCTTTGTATTCTCCTCTGCATGGCTTGATATTGTAGGGTCTTCAATGGTATTGGTCTTGCAAGATGGTTGTATGAATGTGTTCCTTTCACTTGCTCTTGGATGTGCTTCTTTCATCTGTTCAGATGTAAGTAAGTATTCTAACATGTGTGCTCCTTCTTCATCTCATTCATCGTCTCACCATGGTCCATCAGTGTGCCTGTTCCTGCAACTCACTCATGATGGGATGACATCAAATCCAAAATCTCCTAGTCTAAGATGCATGCATTGTTTTCCATGTTCCGGGCCTGGGATAGATAACAGGTTGGGAAGAGGGCCCAACAACTATGCAATGTGCAGTTCCAGGTGATAGGGAGGTGGACTAGTTACTGAGACTACGCAGAGCGCAGATCAAGCTTGGCTAGGAACTTCAGGGCATAGTCTTCATTGTCCAGGAAAATTGTGCAGAGGCCATTAGGAGGAAAAATTGCGCAGTTGAAGACACTAGTGGTTGCTTGCAAGGTGGGACCCTGAGGGACACCTCTGCGTAGTTTCTCGAGTGAAGATAAGGCAGGACAACAGAGGTACCAAAGGACAGTTCTGTGTAATTTTTTAGAGCAATGAGTCCCAACTGAGGGAGGTCACTAGGAGGATACCTCTGCATAATTTCTGGGAGCAGTGCATGTTCAGGCCTCTGCGGGATATGGGGTTCCAGCACATGGGAAGGAGGCTTGATAACTGATCTTGCAAAATGCATAGTTTAGGTCAGGATTTGAGGCAGTTCTGGGAGGAAGAAAAGTTTATAACCACTGGAATTACGCAATGCAATTGACCTAGAGGATAGCCTCGAGCACTGCATAGTTCTAGATAGTAGAGCAGCACCATTGAGGGCTGAGACTGCATAGTCGAGGTCTGGTGAGAGAGGGTTTGTTTGGTCGAAAGGATTTTCAAGAAAATGGCTAAGTGTGAGAGTAAATATATCTATGAAGACTCAACATTGTGATCACACACTTAGCATACTTTGACAACATGATGAAACTGACCACCGGGATGACATAGAAAAGCATGACCCTATGTGGGACTATCTAGGGCTGAAAGCAACAAGTGCAACACTTGAGATAGACCTTTGGACCATCGTGACAACACTTGTGAGAAAATTCTTACAACTTTGTGTGTGGGTGAGATGGGCATTCACAAAGCTAAGACAACCCAAACAAACAAAGGCAAGCCTTTGAAATCACCAAAACAAGATTGCAAGTATGAAAAAGAAGTTTACATGCCAAAAGATGACAGTTGGTTAGGAAAGAAAAAAGGTGAAAAGACTCTAAAGAATCTCAAGGAATGAGCTCAAGTGTTTGCAACCATCAAAGGAAAAACCAAGGAAGGCTATGAAATTTGAGTGCAAGCCAAAATTTTGGAGGGTGTTCCAGCCACTACAACACTTGGCAAAACACCAGTTGAATACTAGCTTCTCTGTTTTGGTTTGTTTCTTAGTGCAAGGCCTTGGTCCTTCAGGGAGTATTGATTCATTGTGCAAATTACTTCGGCTTCCTCACTTACCCCATGAATAGACATGGTTCACCTTGCACCAACTTAGATGAACGCAACATAAGTTTCATCGAGATCATAGTGTTTCGAGTTGGGAAGGGTAGTTTAGCTCATGAGCTTAAGATTTTCAGAGTATAAGTTTTCATCTCTCGTGTTTCTCCACTGCCAATAGGCCTGGACAGTACCTTGGCAAAGTCACACAGGAACACAAACATTTCTCCATTACCAGTGAGCCTGGACAGTACCCTGATGGAGTTTCCCGCTTCACCTCTTTGCGTAGGAAGCCTTTCTCTTCTTTTTCCTTTATTATTTTTTTTAAGAGGACTGTGCATAGGCACTTATTTAATTTTGGGGTAGAAAAGGGATCTCGACTTATTGAGAGCAGAAGAGGTTATTCATTCAGAGAAGCATGTAAAGACCTCAGATTTAGGTTTTCTCATTTAGATTTTCCCCTTCTTCATTTCTACTAGTTGGATAATCTTGAACACACTAGAGTAGTGTAGGTTTTAACCCCGTACAAAAATTACCTGCATACGAATTCTAAAAACAAAAAATAAAAAAAGGCGAGAGCATAACACATAAAACACATATACACAGATATGTTTCCCTGGATTCCGAAACTGGGACTACCAGCTTGATTTTTCATTATGTTCCTTGCAATGTTACAATACATATATATACATGCCAAAGCATCCAATACCATGGATGGAAAAACCATGGCGCCCAAAACCATGTGCTAAAACCATGCACAAAACCATTGTTTGGTCAATTTAGTGTCCTAAATTGCTCTACATAAATTATCAATCCGGGTATCGTAAACTGACGAAGTGTAGTGCACTGTTGTGCTAGATGACCTTTCTTACTTTATTGTTTTTGTGTTTTATATTTTTTTGGGGGGTTTTGGTCCTTTAATCCATAATGATTTACAATATAACTAACAAAAATCTTAAATGTAACTTCTGTAAAGACTGCTAAGAACCTAAAGAAATGAGAATTAAAAGAGCTTAAGTACGATTTGGAAGCAAAGTTTAATCAAGAAATGAAAATAGAGTTTCTATTTTTGCTCCTATCATTATTTCCAAATCATTAACTAAAAGCTAAAAAGTAAAATTGCAACTACTGTCTAATCAATTACAGAAACAAAACTAAATGAGATACTAAAACTGAAAGTGATATTGCAACTAATGTCTAATCTATTATGGCAACAAAACTAAATGAAATACTAAAACTGAAACTAAAATTGCAACTAAAAAAAAACTAAATGAAGTACTTAGTTACTCTGACTCTCAATTTTGGGAGAAAAACCTCCTTGTGATGACATTTTGAGGAATTCTGTAATTCATTATTCTAAGAGAAGATAAATGCGAAAAAAATGCAGAAAAGACTCATTGCATGAATGAAGTATTCAACCACTTAGTTTAAGATAAGTTATCAACTAGAAGGGCTCTTCAGAAACATTCATTAACACCATGAGTCGATAAACTAGTAATAAAATGGCAAGAACAGTAATGGCATTGATCAGTCTAATTGAAAACTTAAAGACTAGTGAAACAGTAAATGAAACAAACTACATTACACTACTGAATTTCAACTTCTAACTATTAATAAAAACTTGAAAGAAATTTAAACAAAAAGAAGTTATTCTGCATTGAAAGAAGCTATTCTGCAATAGTAAGAAAATGATAAAGATTGCATTATAAACAAGGTTAGTATGAAAATGATTATGAACACTGTGAGAGGAAATGGTGAATTTACAGTTTAGCTGGAAAAGACAAAACAAAATGAAATAAAACCTCGGTTAGCACAAGGCCCTCTGCAACTCATCAGGTTATGCATGCTTAATCAGTCTCCAAGAAACTCTTTCATATGTCCATAAAACATGCGGTCTTCATATTAAAACAGGAAAATGAGTTTTTCAAAATTACAGAACAGTAAGTCTGAGCTTAATACATGAGGAAATTCAAAATCCTTCCGAGTTCTTTACACAGGTATTTATAAGAAAATTATGCAATTGTTTGTGGAGAAAAATAAGCAACAGCCAAAAACACGTAGAAGACAAGCACACAGAATTTTCTTCCTTGGCTGCTGGAGACATAAATCCAACATGGTGGTTGTTGGATTCGGTTGCACAGATGGCTGTTGGAGTCCGTGGGTTTAGGAATTTGTTTTGGATAATGCTTCCCATCACTGTGAAACGTGTTGATTATCCACAGAATAGAGTCCTATTGCCTTCGGTCTCTATGTTTGACTTCTCCACTGACCGGAGTCTTGTACCATCTTCCTTGTCGATTTGGGCTAGGTGAATAGTACACAGTCCATGTCATGATGATTTCCAAGCTGCCCATATAGTTAGTTTCTCCTTCTGACACATGGAACCTGTTGAAGCATGGAGGTAGCTACGGAACAACCGATTAGTTGTAGAATAGGTTGCGTTCCATAGCTGAAAGACAAAAATTTATTCAAATAGAAGAACATAAAAGCATAACATGTAAATCACTAAATGTCATCCTTAAGGCAATATATACTGGTCATTGATGATAAGAATGCATTTTCTTCATGGACAAACAAAGAAAAGGGATGAGAGGAGTTTCTAAGGAAAGAGAAGTTTTGAGGCTTAATATACCCCCACTGCAAAACCATTGCATGTCCCCATGCAATCAAAATTGTGAACTTCCTCCTCCTATTGCATTTGTTCTAACACTTTTGCCAACACATCTAACTTCCTCTTCTTACTTTTCTTTGCACTCACTGCCATCTTTGGCTTCCTCATAAGAAATCTGTATTTGAGGTTAATAAGTGTTCTGCTCAGCTTCTTATTTTTCCTTTTTAGCTTCCTGTTCTTCTTGTACCATAATCCCAAATGTAGCATTGTGTTGTCATGAATAGCTCTATCTAGCTTATTATGTTCCCTCAAGGTTTCATTTTCCTTTTGGATGTGCCTGTTTAGAATTTCTAGCTCAAAGATCTCTTGTTTGAGAGAGCTAGTTAGAGTTTCTTGTGGGGTGATAGGATGCTCTGGATTAGCTAAAGTTCCTAGATCTATTGAGGTATTATTTTTCTCTAATGACTCTATGTAGTCATAGATTTTTTGTTGTAATGGATCTATGCCAAGAGAAGCTCTACTTGGGCTACCTTCAAAATTTCGTGGAGGAGAGTTCTGTGGACTTTGTTCAGATGGAATATTGTTAAGGGACTGAACTGAGGTTTCTTCCTCTAAGTTTATAAAGTAGGCCTCTTTTGATTTCACTCTCTTCACCTTACCTCAGAGTCTATATCTCCTCCTCAATTTTTGGAAGCTTATGGTTTCTTCTTTTATGTACTTTTTCCTCTTTCCTTTCTCCTTATTTTTCTTGATTTGCTCCTTCATCTTGGTTAGTCTTTCAGAGAGCAGCTATTCATCTTCTTGAGGTGATGAAGGTTCATGAATGTCCTTATTGATTTCTTCAACCCTTTCTTTCATTTTTCTCTTCAGTTTAGTCTGCTTCCTAACCTCTGGTTTAGGAGCCATTTCTGCATCATCTTGTTGTGAGGAGATTTTAATGCTGATATTTCTTCTTCTACTTCTTTTAACATGACTTCCCTCAGATAAATCTGGAGCATCTTGGAAGAAATTCCTTACCAGGAATTCTTCCCATGTATCCCCTATACTGCTCAAATGAAATTCAACTAAAATCTTCACTACTCCATGATGATATAGAGTTGTTTCTATTGATTCAACTTTCTTTTGGACATTTGTTGCCATTGTTCTCAGACTATTCAGAAGAAAAAAAGGGAAGATTGAGGGTTCCATTCTCTAGAAAATTCATTAACAAACGTATATGATAAACATATTTAGACCCAAACCTTCCTTCACATGTAATGAATTTTTGCAGTATTAACAACATGCTACTCCATTTGTTTTTGAGTGCTGAAATTGGAATCCCTTTCTAAATACTGTAGCATCCATACCTGGGTTTTTAAGGATCACCTTCCAAGATTCATCATGAAACTCTTTGTTTTTAAACTATCTTTCTCCTAGTCTTTGGAGTTTCGTTGCTTCTGCTATGAAGGATTCTGTGACTGTAAAGTTGATATCCTCTATTTCCACTTCCATGCCATCAAATGACCTTGCAAAGGATTCAGCGATTTCCTTGTGGTAGCTGCCAAATGTTTCAATAAAACACAACCATCCGGCCTTCTGTAACATCCCCTTGAGCTGTGGATACCCTCCATGTATTTTACCCCTACGGTCTCAGTTCTAACAATAAACCCCATATCCTCTGTTCTCGGTCACCCTTCAAAACTGCTCTCACTGTCTAAGAAACAGAATGATTGCGTATATGGAAATGGAGTGACTGGGTATATGGAAACATAACGACGATGGATATGGAAATAGAATGACTGTATATATGGAAAAATAATGACTGTGCATATGGAAACAGAATGACTGTATACACGAAATGGCTGCGTAAATATGAGAGAAAAACTTAAGATTTGGCATGTAATAAATAAACAGTCAGGGTTTGGAGAGTTGTAGATAGATAGGTCATGTCGTTAATTTGACCATTAACAGGTGTAGCTGTGGAGGACCGGTTAAGTACAAGTTATGGAGTTTGAAGCGAAGATCAGTTATGAAGGAATTATTGGACCGTTTGTCATTGAAGGCGGAAGATATGGCAGAGACATCGTGGTGGTCAAATCACATGATGGTTAATTAAGGGGACATGTGATCATACATGTTATACAAGCTTATGTTTCAAATTGCTTTTTGAAATAATTTTTTACATTTACCTTTGGAACCTTTACCTTCCGCTTGCTAATATTTTGATGTTTGATCCACATGTACTTTAGGCATGATTGGTCTTCAAAGTTGATTTTTCTTCAATTACCTGCATACATGATTTTATTATGAACTGGACACTTGTGCTTGGACTGATAAACAAATTGTTGCTACATAATCAGATTAGCTGTAGAACAGGATCAGTTGCGGAATGTGAAAAATAGTTGCAGAACATGAAAACAACTGCAGAACATGAACAGAGAGTAAAATATGGCTTATGAATGAATGAAATGGAAATGGTTGTGTAAGTGAAAATAAGACAAGATGATAAATGAAAAATGGAGATGAAAGAAATACTAGGAAAGGGAAAAATTATTGGTGAAATATGGCAATGGAAAGAAGTGGAATTGTAAAAGAAAAACTGAGTAAAATGAGATGAGATAATGAATTTTGTAGAATTCAGAGTGACTGTGGCTTTTTGTCACCACTTTTTACAGAAAGGAAATGGAAAATATAGGGTGTCAGAAACTTCTTATTTTCACCCTGTATTTTCTGTATAAGCATGCAAATCAATGATTGGTTTTCAACCTTATATGTGTGTGTGTGTGTGTGTGTGTGTGTGTGTGTGTATTTCTTTTTAGATAGGAAAAATAAAGAATAAGTTGGTGGAGAAGAAGGATTCTTCTTCACTAACTTCATTTCAGAATTGTTCTAGAAGATCTTGATGAACTTCTCCTTTGAAATTGGTTTTTGATATATTTTCAATCTATGACCATTCACAAGAAGAGGATTTTGACTTTCATCTATTGTTATGATCCTTACTGCTCCATTACTAAAGACTTTTTCAATCTCATATGGCCCAAGCCAATGAGTTTGAAACTCCCCTTGAAAATATTTAAACTTTGAATCAAATAACAGTGCCCAATCTCCCTCTTGAAACCTCTTGTCCTTGATGTATTTATCATGCCATTTAGTCCTTTGTTGTTGGACTATGCCAGTCCCTTGAGTTGCCTCTTATTTGATTTCATCAAGTTCACTATAATTGCTCCAGTCTATGCTTTTGAGCCTCTGATAAATCCATCCCCAATTGGACTGCCATTTTGAAAGTTATGATTTGGAACTCTTTAGGGAATAGGACTTGTTTCCCATAAACAATTTCATAGGGTTTATTTCCCGTTGTGTTCCTCCATGTAGTTTTATAGGCCCATAAGGCTTCAGGAAGCATTTCTGTCCAATCTCTTCTATGTAGATGCACAATCTTGGTGAGGATTCCTTCAATCACTTTATTTGTAGAGTCCACTTGACCATTTGCTTGTGTATGATAGGGAGTAGATTTCCTGTGCTTGATCTTGTATTCCTCCACAAGCCTTTTCACCATGTTGGATGTGAATTAAGATCCTTGATCTGTCACAATTTCTCTTGGAACACCAAATTGAGTAAAGATGTCCTCAAAAATAAAATTAAACTACAGATTTTTCATTAGAAAAAGGTAATGATTTGGCTTCTACCCATTTTGTGACATAATCAGTGCATACCAATATATACTTTTTCTGCTTAAATGGAGGACTAATTGGTCCAATAAAGTCTAAAGCCCACTTTTCAAAAGGTTCGATAAGTACCTGAGTTTGTAATGGCATTTCATTTGAGGGAGTAGGTTTCCATACCCTTTGGCATCTGTCACATATTTTGACATATTCCTTAGCATCCTTGAAGATGGATGGCCAATAATATCCTAAAGAAAGGATTTTATAGGCTGTCCTCTTGTCAGCAAAGTGTCCACCACACGGATCATCATGACATGCTTTGAGAATCTCAACCATTTCATCTTCCCTAACACACCTTTTGATCATAAGATCTGGCCTTGTTTTATACAATTCGTTAGTGATCCATGAATATCTTGCACTTTCCTGAATAATTTTCCTTTTCTCTCTAGGAAATAAATGTGAAGGTAACTTCCCTGTGACCAAGTAGTTAGCAACATCTGCAAACCAAGGAGTTTGAGTAGTTACTGCAAAAAGATATTCATCAGGAAACTTATCTTCAACCAAAGAATCTTCTTTGATACTCTGAATCCTGGACAAGAAATCAGCAACTGTGTTTTGTTTTCCAGGTCTATCTAGCACAGTAATGTTGAATTCTTGCAAAAATAAAATCCATCTTGTAACTCTGCCATTAGTAATAGGTTTATTCATCAAATATCTAATTGCAGAGTGATCTGTATGAAGAAAGGTTTCATAGCCTGTTATATAGTGTATGAACTTGTTAATTGCAAGAACAATAGCTAAAAATTCCTTTTCAGTCACAGTATAATTCAACTCAGTGGGAGTCAAATTCTTACTTGTATAGTAAATGGCATAAGGAATCAAATATTTTTGTCTCAATACAGCTCCTAGAGTTGTATCTGAAGCATCTGTGGAAATATGGAAAGGGAGTTTCCAATTTGGACCTCTTAAAATAGGTGCCTCAGAAATTTTTGCTTTCAAGGTTTCAAATGCTAGTTGGCAATCAGGATTCCAATTGTATTCACAATATTTTGTAAGCAATTTGAAGAGTGGAGATGCTATTTTAGTGAAGTTTTCTATAAACCTTCTATAGTATCATGTAAATCCTAGAAAACTTCTAACATCCTTTTGGCAATTTGGAATTGATAACTTAGAGATGACTTCAGCTTTAGATTTGTCAAATTTAATCCCATCTCCCGAAATGTGATGTCCTAAAACAATACCTTCTGTAAACATCATAAAATATTTTTCATGGTTTAGTGAAAGGTTTGTTTCTTTACATTTTTAAGAACTTTTTCCAAATTTTCCAAAGCTTCTTCAAATGTGTTTCCATAGACTGTAAAATAATCCATATATACCTCTACACAATCATGTATTAGATCAGAAAAAATTCCTAGTACTACTCTTTGGAATGTCACAGGAACATTACACGACCCAAAAGGAAGTACTCAATAGGCAAAAGTTCCCCATGGACAAGTAAATTTGGTTTTATCCTGATCCTCAGGTGCTACCTGAATTTGATTATAACCACTAAAACCATCTAAGAATGAGAAATACTTCTTACCTACTAATGTATCTAACACTTGATCTATAAAGGGCAAAGTAAAGTGATCTTTAAGGGTTGCTTTATTCAATTCTCGGCAATCAATGCACACCCTCCATTTACCATTCTTTTTAGGCACAATTACCAAAGGAGAAACCCATTGGCTATCTGAAATTGGGTAAATGAAGTTTACATTTAGTAATTTTTGGAGCTTTTCTTTTAAAATTTCCCTAAGATTTGGATTCATTCTTCTCTGAGGTTGTCTGATCGGTCTATTGTTTTCCTCAATATATATATGATGAATACAAGTCTTAGGATCAATGCCTTTCATGTCGACGTATTCCCATGAAAATGCAACAGAATGTTTTTGTAATGTTTTGGTTAGCTTTTCCTGTTGTAGTTTCTCCAAGCTTTTGTTTATGTTTAATGTCCTACCTGGGAAAATTTCAATTGTAGAGCTACCAAACTCTTCCATAGAATAGAGATACATCTGCCTAGATGACAAGAATTCAACATTAGATTTTTCTTGAAATTGTGCATGATCATATTTTGAAGATGTTACAAAATTTTCCAATGTATTCAAAATTTGACTATCTTCACTAATTTCTGATATAGTAAAGAGAGGCTGAATGTTATCTTCATCATCAACCCATTCCTTGTCATCTATTTCTGTGATTGCTTTTGCTAGAAGATACAGAGTAAATTTCTTTGTTGAATTACCATCAGAAATATACATGTCACTAGATCTACAACTAATAAAAGCATCAGCTGTGGCCAGCCAAGGTCTTCCTAGTATGAGTGGGTGTCCTCCTAGATTATTCTTGGGAGTTAAGATCATGAAATGAACAGGAGATTCCCAATAATCTAAGGAGACCGAAATATCTTATGGCACACCATCTGGTTTGATTACTGATCTATCTGCAAGTTGCAGTAAGGTAGGTGTGTAAAGAATATTAGGAAGTTTAAGTTGCTCCATAGTTTGTCTACTCATGATGTTTATTGCTGCCCCTAAGTCAATCAATGTATTTGGAATTTCAATTCCATTTATATGTGTTTTGATAATTAGACTCCCTGGATCCACATATTTCTATATGGAAATTCTTCCCATCATTATGTCTGCTATTTCTCCTACCAGGTGAATTCTTTTTGTTTCTTTTGCTTTTCTTCCTAGTCTTTTGATGCTCAACTCTTTTATTGTTTTGGCTAGAATTAGAATTTCTATAATGGCTTGTAGCAAAGGAATTTTGATAAAAACATTCTTCAATTCATCTACTAAATCGTAGTTGGGCAACAAGCTTCGTTTTTCTACCCCTCTATCGATTTGTAGTTTTTCAGAAAAAGGAGGTGTAGAAGTAGATGCTGGTTGCTCAAGGATAGGAGTTGTGTTCACTGGTTCTTTTTGTTTTCCTTTTTCAATGTTTTGGTTTTGGAGAGATGTTTCCTCAAAACTTTTATTGACTGTTAGAGAATATTCCTCAGAAGTGTCTTGTTCTTGAATAACTATAGAAGGTCTTTCCTTTTCTAATATCCTTCCATATCTTAATTGAACATCATTAAGATCTAGAGAAGTAATCATGTAAGTTGGAATTGTTGTCCTTCTACCATGTAAGCATTCTGAGGGTTTTTATTGTTTGGGTTTGGTAATGGTTGGGCAGGTAGCTGATTTGGTTTCTTCTTGAATGGCAGCAAGAGTTGAGGATTTTGACTTTGTTGTGGAGGTTGTTGTGGAAATGGCAATGAAAGTTGAGGGTTTTGATTTTGAAGTTGTGGCTGCTGATTTTGTTGCTGATTATGTGGGGGAGGATAATTCTGATAGGATGGAGGATATTGATAATATTGAGAAAATATCCCATAAGGATTTTGTACCCCTTGTGCCCACGGTTGAGATTGATACTGAGATTGAGGTTGAGGCCAAGGTTGCTGCCAAGGATTCCAGTTTGGTGGGGGCTAAAGATACATTGGATTGTTAAATCCCTGATGTTGTGGCGCCTGCCAAGGTCTTCTTGCAACAAAACAAAGAGGTTCTGCATAATTTGGGACCGTTTCCTCTTGAAAGACAGCCTCAAGACCTGGGATTGATGAACAACCCTTGGTCTCATTACTTTCTGAACAAATCATACAAGTTTCTACAATTTTTGCATCTAAAGGGCATTCCCTTAGAGCATGCCTTTTTCTGCATTTTGGACAAAAGATGGCTAGAGCATCAGCTTCTGTTTTCTACTTTTTTTTAATTTTAAGGATGTCTAGTTGCTCACTAAGGCTCCCTAGAGTGTTAGTTTTAAACTCATCAAGCATATTACCAATTTCTTCCCTACTTACAGAACTAGTTGTAGATTTGTTTTCTCTAACAAGAGAAGGATCTCTTGGCCTTTTCC
The DNA here is from genome assembly GCA_000404065.3 of Pinus taeda. Lineage (NCBI taxonomy): Eukaryota > Viridiplantae > Streptophyta > Pinopsida > Pinales > Pinaceae > Pinus > Pinus taeda. Next base: position 11,878 of record APFE030570162.1, read on the forward strand.
TTGTTTTAGATTTCCCTCTTGAGAGATGAACACACAGTTCTCCTATATCACTCAATGGAAGTTGAGAGATATCTCCCTTCCCCATCATGTTAAGGATATCTATCCACTCATCTCTAATGGCCTTTAACAAAAATGCTTTCAAGGTTTCTTCATCTAAATCATTCATTTTTGCTCTTTTCAAATTATAGTTAAACCTCTCAATCAAATCTTCTAAGTTTTCATCCTCTCTTTGCATCATTTTGAACACCTCATCTTTGTGATTGGTAGGCATGCAATAATCCAAGTACCTATCCAAAATTTTTTTTTTCCTGTCATTCCAAGTTCTAATGGACTGAATAACTAACCCCATAAACCATTTCAAAGCAGCTCCTTTTAGTGTTGAAGGAAACAATTTGAGTTTTTGAGAGTCCTCTATATAGTCATAGGTTCTGCATAAGACTTCAAACTCAAATAAGAATGTTTCATGATCCTCACTTCTCAACCTATGGAAGTTAGGGAGGACAGAAGGTGAGATGTTTTTCATTGTGGCATTTGTTATCTCATCCACTATAGGGAATCCAAAAGAGTTATCTACTTCCCTATTTCCTCTGCCTCTTCCATTATTTCCTCTACCTCCTCCATTGTTTCCTCCACCTCCTCCATCATTTCCTCTACCTCTCCCTCTACCCCCTCCTCCAAACAGTGAGAATTCCCCAACTTGTTCTTCTTCTGCCATTATACTTTCTTCAGAGTCAGTATAGGGTTCAACCTGCAAGGTTTCTTCCTCCTCCTCTAGTTCTTCTATTAATAGAATATGGGAGAGAGGTTCTACTTCTTCTTCCTCACCAGGCTTTTTTAATTCTTCAATTACAATGTGCTCCCCACTATTGGAGATTCAAAATTTTTCTCTCCTAAGACTACCTTGGTAGATGAGGTAGGAAATTCTGTTGATTGGATTTTTGCCTTTGGAATTTCAGGAGTCCTATGGCTAGGAGTATGAGTTTGGGATGGAGGTGTGCCTTTTCTTGTTCTTGGTGGAGTAGGTGGAGTTGTGGGAATTGAACTTCTGCCCCTAGCTATAAATCTACCCCTAGAGTCTCTTTCTCTATGCATGTCATTTTTTTTAATGTAAGAGATAAGGCTACCTAGTTACACTTCGCCGGCAACGGCGCCAAAATGTTTGGTCAATTTAGTGTCCTAAATTTCTCTACATAAATTATCAATCCGAGTATCGTAAACTGACGAAGTGTAGTGCACTGTTTGTGCTAGATACCCTTCTTACTTCATTTTTTTTGTGTTTTATGTTGTTTTGGGGGTTTTTGGTCCTTTAATCCCTAATGATTTACAATATAACTAACAAAAATCCTAAATCTAACTTCTGTAAAGACTGTTAAGAACCTAAAGAAATCAGAATTAAAAGAGCATAAGTAAGATCTGGAAGAAAAGTTTGATCAAGAAATGAAAACAAAGTTTCTATTTATGCTCTTATCATTATTTCCAATTCATGAACTAAAAAGTAAAAAGTAAAATTGCAACTACTGTCTAATCAATTACAGAAACAAAACTAAATGAGATACTAAAACTGAAAGTGATATTGCAACTAATGTCTAATCTATTATGGAAACAAAACTAAATGAAATACTAAAATTGAAAGTGAAATTGCAACTAAAAAAAAACTAAATGAAGTACTTAGTTACTCTGCCTCTTAATTTTGGGAGAAAAACCTCCTTGTGATGACATTTTGAGGAATTTTGTACTTCATTATTATAAAAGAAGATAAATGCAAAAAAATGCAGAAAGGGCTCATTGCATGAATGAAGTATTCAACCACTTAGTTTAAGATGAGTTATCAACTAGAAGGACTCTTTAGAAACATTCATTAACACCATGAGTCGATAAACTAGTAATAAAATGGCAAGAACAGTAATGGCACTGATCAGTCTAATTGAAAACTTAAAGAATAGTGAAACAATAAATTAAACAAACTACATTACACTACTGAATTTCAACTTCTAACTACTAATAAAAACTTGAAAGAAATTTAAACAAAAAGAAGCTATTCTGCAGTGAAAGAATTTATTCTGCATTAGTAAGAAAATGATAAAGATTGCATTACAAACAAGGTTAGTATGAAAATGATTATGAACACTATGAGAGGAACTGATGAATTTACAGTTTAGCTAGAAAAGACAAAACAAAATGAAATAAAACCTCAGTCACCACAGGGGCCCTCTGCAACTGATCAAGTTATGCGTGTTTAATCAATCTCCAAGAAACTCTTTCATATGTCCATAAAACATGCAGTCTTCATATTAAAACAAGAGAATGAGTTTTTAAAAATTACAGAATAGTAAGTCTGAGCTTAATACATGAGGAAATTCGAACTCCTTTCGAGTTCTTTACATAGGTATTTATAAGAAAATTATGCAACTGTTTGTGAAGAAAAATAAGCTACAACCAAAAACACGTAGAAGACAGGCACACATAATTTTTTTCCTCGACTGGTGGAGGCATAAATCCAACATGGTGGTTGTTGGATTCGGTTGCACAGATGGTTGCTGGAGTCCGTGGGTTCAGGAAGTTGTTTCGGATAACGCTTCCCATCGTTGTGAAATGTGTTGATTATCCACAAAACGGAGTCCTGTTGCCTTTGGTCTCTACATTTGACTTCTCCATTGAATGGAGTCTTCTACCATCTTCCTTGTTCACCTGGGCTAAGTGAATAGGACACGGTCCATGTCATGATGATTTCCAAGCTGCCCATGTAGTTATTTTCTCCTTTTGAAACCTGGAACCTGTTAAAGCATGGAGGTAGCTGCGGAACAACCGATTAGCTGCAGAATAGGCTACGTTTCGTAGCTAAAAGACAAAAGTTTATTCAAATAGAAGAACATAAAAGCATAACATGTAAATCACTAAATGTCATACTTAAGGCAATATATACTGGTCATTGATGATAAGAATGCATTTTCTTCATGGAAAAACAATGAAAAGGGATGAGAGAAGTTGCTAAGGAAAGAGCAGTTTTGAGGCTCAACAACCATAGGTAGGTTCGTCCCACATAATATAGGGTCCCAAAAAAAAAAATTCCCAGGGGCGCTACCCTAGACCCCGTAGAGGGGGGCTACCTATCTCGCTCTAACCCCCCAGTTAACTAGGTGGGCTAGTCGTGGAAAGAATATAACACAATCCAACATTCTCCCACTTGTTGTTTTCTTTCCACAAGACCACAGGAGAGCTTAGTCATTTTTTCAGCCCTGAAATGCCCATTGTTTCTCTACACCAAGAAAAATTCTCAGAGCTCACAGATTTTGTCAATGCATCTGCAGTATTCTTCAAAGTGTCCACCTTTACCAGCAACACCTTTTTGTCTTCTATCATATCCCTCACAAAGTGATACGAAACATCAATGTGCTTTTCCTTTGAATTATATGTAGGGTTCTTTTGCCAAGAAAATTTCTCTTTGGTTGTCACAGTCTATCCTTA